>JAXQQM020062793.1:0-54217 GCA_034641835.2 Pinus albicaulis | reverse complement strand
TCTAGACATAAATCCATGTGTGACACATGCTAAATAATCAAGAAAACATAGACAAACTTAATCAATAATGAATATAAATCAAAACACCACTTTATTCCCCAAGTATAACCAGTGAAGTGTGTGTGACTGTGACCCGTAAGTGTCTTTTACAAAAAGAAATGTGTTTTGACCATGAAATGCATACAGAGATGTCCCAATCAATGTGACGAAACTTGAGAACATTCAATAAGAGTTAAGACATATAAAAAAACACAAAACAACACCTTACGACACTTTAATTGATGGCCACAATTAACTTGAAATCGATCCATGTGAGTCTCTAGAACATTCACACCTTGACTTAATTACTTCCAATTAATTAATCATATTCCCTAAGTTTATACTTAGGAATATTTAAAAAATGACTAATAATCTAATTAACTCATCTCTAGGTGAAATTTCTAGAAACGATTTCTTGGTTTTGGAGATCTCATGTATTCTAGCCTCTCCAATAAATTTCAAGGCTGGAACACATCCGGTGCTATAAAAACTAACACATATCTTGACCATAGTTACAATATTGACTATTCTAAAATCTTCTTCATCATGAGCCCATTTTTCATGAATAATGGGGGCTAACATGGCATCCTCTCGAATTATGGTGGCCAAATCAGGAAGGTCAACTTCCAAGTAGTATAACTTTTGCATATGGAGTATGTTTGAGATGAGTCTTTCATTGTTGGAAAGGTCTTTGTTGGGTCAATTTACTATTGTAAACTAATGCAAGTATTTATTATCAATCCGGGCTAGTGGAACTTAGAAGCATCCCCAAAGTATATGGGTTTTAGTTGTGATCAATTTAGAAGATGGTTTATTAATGATTAGGGAAATGCATATTACAAATATAAATCTAACTTAAACAATTTCTAAATTCAAATGTGCAATCAGAAGCAAAAGAATCTCCTAACTTAAGAAATTTGTTTGTCCTTCTCTAACAAGATTACCTCATGAATTAGAATTCAAAAACTACTTAATTGAACAATATATTAAGACACATGAAGAAATATTTGAAGAGGCTCTTCACTAAAGAGGTCCTGATTGTCCTTCATCATATATTCATTTATCAGTAATGGTATTGTTAAAAACAGGAATTCAGAAAATCATGTAAAATCATGAAAAAAAGAATTCTAATTGAAGATCTTGATTAGATGGAAAGAATGTTTAACTTAAACATTTTTTTTTCCTTTCATATGAAAAATAAGAATAATCATTAGATTCATCAATACTCAGAAATAATCAGCATAAACAAATTAAGCACAAGCAAGACTAATTCAGAAATTGCAATTACAAATAAACTAAGGACACTTAGCTTGGTGTGGGGGCCCTTAAAAATTATGGATAGAACAACATATAACAAACAACATATAACAATAGTAAATAGGATAGAACATATCTTCAATTATGTCTCCAAAGTCTCAAAAATAATAATATTAAGTCATACCAGTTCTACATACCAATGTTGTCAAAGTTTGAGGCTTAAATAGATAAAATGTTTAACAAATTCATCTAAAATAGCTCCTATAATCATCACTATCATTATCTTATCAAATAAAGTCTAATTCATCTATCATATCCATCAAAATCTAGAAAATCCCACAAAATAAGAGTTTTGACCTAGTTTCTAGGGATCCTCCATAAAGATAGGTCATGTTTGACCACCTTTGACCGGACCTATTAAAGCTCAGTTTGACTGTACTAATAGGTGGACACTTATTCTTAGTTCCCAAGCCTTCTAGAAATATATCCATCTCAAGCCCAAGTGTTTTGCAAATATGCAAACCATGAGGCCATTATGGGAATTTCTAATGCTCTTCAAAAATGCACTTAAATTTCAATTTTTACCAAAACATATAATACTTTAAAAACATAATTTAAATACCTGTATATGCATATATTGGTCAAGATAAGGCGGATATGATCGTGAATAGATGGATAGTATGGAAAAATAAGATGTATCTCATAAAAAAGAGAGATAAAATACGAGGGCCAACAGTCTTTGTGAATAGATAGGAAAAAATGGTGTTGCATTAAAGCGGTAATGTTTTACCCCCAAAAAGCATTGTTTGAAGCTTCAAAATTATTTGGGAAATTTTCAGACACAAATTTTCCAAACTGGTCCCCACTGCTAAAAATGGTCATGTGAGCTGATTCCTTTACTTTTTCCACTCTAGCAGCATTGAGACATATGGAAAATAATATAATAATCCAATCTACATCACCTCATTTTGGGAGGCTTTGGGTCCCCAAAAGCTTCTACTAAATAAGGTGAGGAAATGTTTCCTCCAACATCTCGCTGGTGTATTGTTTAACCTTGCTTGGAAATTTTCATTTCAACCAAATCTGTAAAATATCATGCTACCATTGTCTAGTAGTGCTAGTCCTCTTTTGTAAAACTATATCTTTTGTTTACTTTGCCTAAGAAATTGGTCTGAAATCCTCTACAAAAGGTAGGACATATTCTTCTTCTTGATCTAGCATGGAAGGCTTGTAGAGCTTCAAATTCTTCACATTTACAGTTGAGTAAATGTGAATGTATGTGGGTAGACTAAATCTATAGGTGTTATCTCTATCCTTTTCCAATATTCCAAAGAGACCATATCGAAGAGCCTTGATTTTCTTACTAGGACCTTGAAGCCTCTCCTTGTTCAATTGTAACCATACTTTGTCTCTTACCTTGAAAAAATTCTTTGTTTTGTGTTGTTCATGCTTGAACTTGTATTTTTTATGTGACTTCTGCAAATCTCTTGACCCTATATTATCTGATATATTCTACAATTTTTTCAGACATCAAGGTATCCCTCGTAAGATACTCCCTCACTCTCCCTTGCTGCTCATATGCAATATTCAGAGGTGTGTTTAATTTCGTAGGTATGGCCAGTGTTCATAATTAATACTTTAGACCTTGCAATGTATATAATGAAAAATGTAAGATGTTATTTATGTCATTTTATTTTAGTACTTGAAATGATTAATATAAGACATGTTCTTCATGCCAGTTTTAGAAGAGAAAATTTTGAATTTTGAATTTTTGGCTCCAAACTTGTCAAGTTAGCCCTCCTTCAAGTCACATTGACCACACTGAAGAGATACCCATTTAGGCTAGCCATAACACTATATATAAGGCACTCGGCCTCATCCTTCAAGCAGAATTCGATCTTTCAAAAGATAGTATTTCTTCTAGGCATCAAAGAGAAGGAAAAGAAGGAGGAAGACATCACAAGTATCTTTTCTATCTCTCCTTGAGTTTGCACGTGTAGTTCTCTCTCACAATTTTGCATGAGCAAATGTTTGGGCATATTCTGGGCAACAAGTCGAACTTTTCTAGGTAGCATTATCTGGGCAAGAGGGCCAATATTTTGGGAGGTCAAACTTTAGTCTAAGTAGCTCTGACATGGTTGAGTTTGTTGGATAGAAAATTGATTTGACAAGAGGGTAGTTTGGCCATTTTTGACCATAACACTATTGGTTAGTTTGGAAATCCTATTTGACTAATAGAATTAGGTGTATTTCTTGTTGAATTGAATAATTTCTTGAAAGAAAAGGTTGTTTGGTTTTTCCCCCAAGTGGGGTTTCCCAAGGTATATCTTGTGTTATATTTTTTCTTTGTGATCTCTATCATCCTTGTGAATTTATGGTTTAATTTTTTAAGTGTAATTGCTTAATGATAACACCAGAAGTGCTAAAATAATATCTACATCATTAGAAGTAACTATCAGTTTTTTCAGAAATTAATGCTTGTATCTATTGCACTTGAAAAATCAACATGGTTTCAGAGCTTTGTTGAAGGAAATGACATCGATATCACTCTTGAAGAACTTTGGGAAAGACAAGAGCATTGAGATGTACGATCTAATTGCTTATCTATAACCATGGGTTCCTCTATGAATTCGAAGAACAAGTTGGAAGGAGCTACAAATTTTAGGTCTTGGAAGATAAGGATTGACCTAATTCTTGGAAAGAATGATGTCTTAGATATTGTGAACGACATGATCACTAAACCTTCAGATAATGAAGGGAAAGAAAAATATGAGAATGATGACATCACAAGGAGTATTATTGTAGATTCTATCAAATATCATGTGATTTCGTATGTCAAAATGTTGACATTATGGCTAATATGTTGTTCTTGATGGAAACTTGTGTGTCAAATATGTCCTATATGTCAACTTGGCTATAATATGATAGTTATGGAACTAATGCAGATGATAGGAATTGTTGAGCCTAGAATTGTTTCTCTTTTACTACCCTTTTTTCCATCTCATTTCACCATTTTGTCATCATTCTATAGTAATATCAGCATGTTTGAGGTCAATTTAAACTTTTAAAAAGGTATTAATCATCCATAATTAAATTCTTTGTTTCTTAGTGAATTATGACAAAAATATTCTTACAACAACATAATCATGAACAATCTGCAACTGATATTTGTTTCTACGGAAAAATCCATTGTTAGATAGGTTGCAACACTCCAATAAAGGGATGCAGTATATCAGAAGGTGAAAAATGACTAACATATGGATAACCACCTAACATCATCACTTGGAAAGCTACACGGATTAATAAATATCAAAGTCAAAGGATTAGTCAACTCTGGAAACTACGTGTAGCGATCAAGAAAATGTAGCGGAGGAATTAAACAACATCAAGCGAGCGAGACCGAAGATCCGATTGGTTGTTGAGATTTTAGATTGAAATAAGTATACTGTGACTCGATTTTTCAATAACAAGTCATAAAGATATTGAATTCTAAGTTAAATCGATCTTGTAGGTGTTAATATGGTTCATAGAATATCGACTTAAAACACTAAAAAATGTATAAATGTTGTATGCGAGACCATAAACATAAGGTTTTTAATTTTCAAATTTATAACTCTTTTTCTATGAAGACTGATGATGCTCTATTTCGTAATATACGTCACTATTACTCTTAATGTGTGTGTGAAGATATTATGATCATTAATCAACCCGCACTCACGGGATGGCCCCTTGTTGAGCTATGAGGTCTTGTTCATAGTTTTGTTTCTTTTTTTAGCATTATAGTTTCTTTCGAGAATTTGTTTCCATTATAATTTCATTTTTGATTATTCTTCATTTGATTGCAGAGTACTCACAAATAGAAAACACAAAATATTTCAATTATTCAATGCATATTCTTTTCAACACTTAATTGTTTCACAAATCAATTCGATTTCTTAGATGTTAATGAAATGCACTTTTGAGGCTAAATACACACACTAGTAACCATTCTTAAGTTATAATTTTATCTTCTGCAAGTAGAAATTAGACTTGACTGCCATTTTTTTTCAAGCATTTAATATTGAGTTTCCTTACTGCAAATTAGTTTAGGATTTTCTTTCAGCAAGACAATGTAGAATGATTTCAATTCCACTAAAGTAGAATCATATTATTTTCCTTTAATTTGATATTGAAGCATTTCCTTTTATGCAATTAGAATTAAGTTTGAATTCTGCAATTTAGATAGATCTTCCATTTTTAAAACTTCAACTTAATTAATTAGGACTTAATATAACTTTGGATTGAAATAACATGTGCGTAATTATTCTCCAAATCATGTATCTTTAGAATTAGTTTCATAATATTTAGAATCACTTAATTCATAGAAGGAATCCTAGAAAGTGCACAAAAATTTCACAAGTACACGAATCTTGGTTGACAATTAATGAAGTAAAATAAGGACAAGTAATTTACCAAAAAATAATATTGGTGCAAGTATTGTAGACATGAGGAAGTTTATTGGAAGCTTTGTTCCATATTTACCTTGAGAAAACATGAAAGTGTGAAATATGAAAAGTATATGTGACCCTTGTGAAGAATAGTCATGTACATACGTACGTTCTGTGAACAAAATTCACATGCATGATCCTAACCATGGAAAATAAAAAAACATGAGCCTTTATTATGGTAATATCTGATAGTATTGTGAAGAGAATGTCTATTTGATCCAATCAAGAAATACTGACAATATTACCAAAGGATTTGCCTGTGGTATTGGTAAGGAAAATAACTATATAAAGAGAAGGAGATCAAGGAGCTACGTGTGCATTTTGAGGAATCATTCATATGTGATCTGATATGGAATAAGTGTGCACTAGGGAGAAAAGAGAAGGTTCAGATCTAAAATATATAAAATTATACGAATATTCTTGATTGATTGATTTACTTATGCTTAATTAGCTAACAATGCATGATTTGTGTGGAGCTGTGATCTGAATATGTTTGTTGAGATCTACGATTTTTGATAGTATGTGTAAAAAGATGTGTTTGATATGGGTTGTGTTTGTAGAGATCAATATATTCAGTAGTTTGAAATATATACATGTTTTGTATCCATAAATACCACATACATATGCGGATATGCCTTAGAGCAATCACATATACATACTTAGTCAATAAGTTTTAATATTTCTACTTGATCTGGGTTGTAGATAGTTGTTTTGATGATGCCTGATGAGTATGGTGATTATAGATGTGATTGACCTTGAACATAATGGCTTGGTTAAGAAGTTTTGGTGTTTTGAAATCTGTATGCAGGTACTATGGACGAGAAACTTGTATATACACAAGTTTACTTAATGCCAATCACGTATATATTCTAAGTTGAATTTGATCATGGTTCATTGTAATGCCTGGATATGAGAGTAGACTGGTTATGTATTATTTATTGTTGTTCATCAAAGATTTCCTTCTGTTTGTAATAATTTTTTATCAGATTTTGGCTGTTGATTTGATTTATCTAATGTGGTTGATTATTGGCATATGGTATTAATAATGAGCATGGATGAGTATTGAATTGATTATGAGAAGCTTGTATTATTTGGTTATGAAAATATTTATGATTAAATATATTTTTTAGTGTTTTGGTTGGCTGGTTATATTGACATGATCTGGTTGTAGTGATTTAGTACTAATATTCAGTGGTTTGAGATCTATACATGATTACTCTACATAAAAGTCATGTATATGTACTAGGGTTTGAAGTACATCTTGGTAATGACAGTCGATCAGTTCTGTATTATTTTTGTTTGTTTGTCAAGAATGTCTTGATAAGGATGGTTGGTATCTAACAATGTTGATCGATGATTGCTTATTGAATTTGAGCTTATTCAATGGATTGATTTGGTTGACTTGGTATACTAATTTGATTTGGTGATTGATTTTCCTCAGTGCTTCAGTTGGTATTCAATATTCAATATCTAATGATTTAGTATTCGGTGGTTGACACATTGTTTTTTTTCAATATTTGCTATCTTCGTATATGGTTAGTGTGGGTGGTGGCCTACATGTTTTGATGGTTGATTGAGATAGGTGGATCTAGTATGAAATATTATGAAATGTGGTCCATGGGGTGCTGAGGGTTGGAGCCTTTAGTGAGGAAGTCGGAGATTCCTTCTGGTGGGAGAAGGTAAATTAGAATAGGGGGTTATAGCTCCCTTCCAATGGGTGTTGGAGAATGAGTGGAGGTAGTAGCCTGCGTGCTGTTAAGAGTTTGCACCAATACAAATTTGTAAGATTTTTTTTTTGTTATAATAAAAGAAGAAGAAAGATATGACATCGATGGTGGTTTTCTCCCACATTGGATTTCCACCTAAAATCCCGATGTCCGTATGTGTTGATGTGTTGATTATGTGTGATGGTTTATTTTCTCTTACTACTCATGGTTAATGAATAATACATTTCTAATAAAGTAATGATACAATAATTAATGTTAAACATTTGATGGAAATTGTGAAAATTTAGTAATCTGCACATACGTGGTTTTGATTCACTAAAGTCATGTACACACACGGATTATATGAAGAACAATAGCATACACATTTCTAAATAAAAACAATGATTCAGCAACCTCCCCACCCCCATCCTTTCATCAATACTTTTCCTAACACGAAAATCTTGACACTTCAAAGATGTATGATGCCCTAGTTGGATTATATACCATCAACAACATTAGTTAAACAACGAGTTTGAAGAATGAGATTCATGATGTTAGAATGAAAATAAATGATATTGTGGCCTCATATTTCATGAGGATATCTCAACTAAGATATCAAATTCAAGCAATTGATGAAATCATTTCTGATAAAGAACTTGTGACTACAATGTTTAATGGTTTACTTGACTCGTGGGATTCATTTGCATCTAGTATATGTGGTAAAAAAGGTACTCCAAGTTTTGAATAAATATGGACATCATGTTCTCAAGAAGAATCTAAAATTATCTCAAAGGGGAATATTCCAAGACCTAAAGATGATGACTGAAGTGTTTACAACCCCTTCTAAAAATCGCAAAGGAAGAAGAAATTTTTGAATTTTTGACGGAACGAATGTAGAAGAACAACACCCAAAAAGAATGATATTCAATGTTTTCATTGCCACAAGTTTGGTCATTATAAAAATCAATGCACTAAAGTAATAAAAATAAGAAGAGGAAGGGAAATTATGATCAACATAATCATTGGAATAAATCCAAGAATGATACTAAAAAAGATATAACAGTTAATGATAAGGAAACATTTTACTAGAATTGCATATAGATCTTTCATTTCTGCAAGTAGGCTAGGTGCAATATGGAGCTGAAGGGGTCTCTCTCATAGAAAGAGAAGTCATAACACTTATGTTATGATCCCTTCTTAGAGATTATTTGTAAATCCTAGAAATATAGAATTGTTGATAAGAAAACCATAGGGTTTGTGGACAAAACCCTATAGTTAGACATAGATCAATGTTTCCACTGACAGAAGAAATTCTAGCTCATGCAAGAAAGAAAAGGAAAGCAACATGTTAATGATGAGGACAAGGATGATGAAATTACAGATGGATTTCATTCTTACAAGAAGACAAGGATCAAAAGGGAGTTGACCATTCCCATTAGATAAATTTTGAGGTCTAAAATGAGCCTCGTAAGGAATATTATAAAATAATAGTGGAAATAATAAAATAATATTATATTACATCATCAAATTTTAGAGGGAAAAAACAAAAAAAACTACTTTTTCAACTCGTATTTTCAACTTATCTTCCTATTGTTTTACTCAAATTTCAAGCAGGATCACTCATCGGATGCAAAATTTAATTCCTCATCCAAGGAGTGCCCCTATTCCATACTTTCGATGGAGCGTATTGCACGAAAAATGAGAATACATGAACAAGGTGATTGACGTGTTTTCATGTATTTCTCATTTTTCGTGTAGTAGGGTCCATCGAAAGTATGCAACATGGTTACTCCTTGGATGATTAATTAAATTTTTCATCCAACGAGTGATATTTCTTGAGATTTGAGTAAACCCGTAGGGAGATAAGTTGAAAATACAAGTTGAAAAAGTAATTTTTTTATTTTTTAATCTTTTGAACTTTTACTCCAGAAATAGTGAATCAATTCCGATGGTTGACATCATCATATTGAATCTTATTGGTTCTTATAAAGTTTATTTTGGTTTATCATTTTTGTTTTAAGGCCCATTTTAGATCTGAAAATTTCTCTAATGCTACAATCCTCGAAAGATAAGTACTTTATATATCTCTTCCTTGATTATTATTTGTTAGCCTCTTGTCTTTGTTTATTTTTTTTTTAAAGTTATAATCATTTCTTCCATGACCTCTTAGTGAGGATTGTAAGTACATAGTAAAGGCTACCAAGGCTTTGGAAATATATGAAAGCATTGGGAAGAATGAATCAATATTGCGACAAGATAATTCTCTTAGGATGATGTGTTCAAGAGGGAGAATTTGTACTGACATATAGAACCATGTTTGTTGATAAGAGGAGTTCCTATTCAGAGGGAGAAGGAAATATAACATGTTTGAACGATGCCATGATGAATATTGTGTCAAAATTTTAGGAAAGTTAGTGGTGAATTCCAAGTGGATCTAAAAGTATTTAGTATATGGCAACATAAATAACTACAAAGAAATATTCAAGGATTCTCCTAGAAAGAGGGGAAGACTATGACAAGATGTTTGCTTCAGTTGTCAGGTACACCTATGTTAAAATTTCTATTACTTCAAAAATTGCACCAGGTATATCAAGTTATCACTTTTCTCAACGATAAAAGAAGTGTACATAAAGATGCCTTAAGGATTTGAGTTACATGAGAAGAATTATTATCATTACAAATTAAAGAAAGCTTTGTATGATTGTAAGAAGACACATTGGACTTTGTATTCTTTGATTGATGGGTCTTGGTTGATATTGTTATTACATGACTTGTTTCTGATAGGAACATAAAGACTTATGTGATAGATAGAACAATAGTGGAAAAAGGATTTGTTTCAGTGATAGAGAGATTTTCCAAGGCCTGCTTCAATGTCAAAGGGAGTGGAGATATGATTTTAAGATGAAGGATCTTGGTTGAATACATTACTTCTTAGAATTAGAAGTGTGGCAGAAGTCTGGTAAGCACATTATCATGATCCTTCAAAATTTTTGATGAAATATAACCAATCGATGGCCACTTTCATGATAACTAATATGAAGAAGCTAAGTGGTAGAGGGAGTAACCATATTGATACAATATGGTTTGCTTTAGTGTCAAGCAACTGTGGTGATGGTTCCAGTGGAGAAAGCAACTATAGGTATACGAAAATTTAGATTTGGTAGAGTGTTGAACACAATCAGAGGAAATCGAGATGAAGATTAAATTTGGATTATACTTGGGAAGGAAGCAGACATCTGTTGCACTCAGAACTACAATAGTTAAGCATATTGCAACTAGTTTGGTGAATTGTGAAGTAATGTGGATTCAATAGCTACTTGCAGGATTGTTTAATAATGTGCGAGATATGACCATGATGACAGGTCAAAACACATACCAAGACATGGTACAAAAGGTAGTAGTGTGGCTCACAAAACCTTTTCCCAAGGGAAAATTTTGTACACTTCAAGGACAAGTTTGAGAAGTTTGTATACGTCAAGGGAAAGTGTGAGAAGTTTGTGTACTTCAAGTATAAGCTAGAGAGTTTGAGAATATTTTTATTGGTTAGAGGGAATGGTGATGTTACATGGAGAAGAAAAAATTCTTCCCAGGTCAAAATATAAATAGGTCAAAGTATTGACCAAGTGTCACAAAATGTGGCTAGGGAGAATGGCTCAAAGAGAATCAAGGCCCAGAGTGCTCCCTTGGTGGGCGAGTGAGTGGCTCTAGCATAGAGTAGGATAGTTACAAATCAATTAGTATGAAAGAATGTTAATAGCCCAAGCTTTCACCATAAGCCTATTGGAATCATGATTGCCATTACACCACAACCCACAAGTGTTACTAAATAAATGCATCACCATAGTTAATGGATACATGAGAGGCGATTAAGCACATTTCGTGAAACACAAGGGGAGTGTTGTTTTATCCAATGTCAAACAATCTCCCCTCCCCCCTCCCCCCCCCTTGCTCGAGCCAAGTGTGATTGAAACTCGAGACCTTACCAATTGTTTGAAATGCAGAGAGGGGGGTGAATCAATATTTCCTTTTACAATTGTTATTTTTCCAGTTAAGATCACTTAAATAGAACACACAAATGAACAATAACAAGATAAATAATTTTATTAATAGGATTGGTGAGGAATCCAATCCTATTTAAAACAAATCTAGTACAATAATATTTTAGGGCTCCAACCCTAAATGAAGACTCCAATATTCAAATCAACCAGGCTCCAACCTGTACTTTACCAAGCACCAACTTGGTCTACTTGAGGATTTCGATACTCTAGGGATCCCCCCTCTCAATTGGTTCAGGTTCCAACTTGGTCTTCTTAAGGACTCTAATCCTCTAAGGCACCAACCCTCTCCTTTAATTCTTTAATATAGGTACAAATGGTTCTTCAAGACTTCCAATATCTTCTTCAAGAAGCCTTGATAATATTCAACAATTCTCTCAATGAATATCCGATAACGCTTTATTCGTAAATGGAAATTTTAGCATCCATAGAAGGTGTCTCCAATACTCTTCATGATACCCAAGTAATATTATCCAATACCACTCCACAAGGACTTTAACAATGCATCTGGTCTTTATTAAAAATTTATATAATGCAAAATGTATTCAACTATTTTTTAAGGATTTTTCAAGGTTATTCTCAAATTCGTCATGACTTAACCCTTCTCCAACAACCGTCTCCTAAAATATCTCCAATAGTATACATAGCATAAAGTTATTAGTATTCAAGGAATACTCACCAAATAATGTCTTCCAGTATGTCACTTGGTCACTTCAAATGATGCCAAAAAAAAAACCCGTTATCCTCCTTTTACAAAAAAAATTATTCAGTGAATACTATTCTTTTAGAACTATAAAAGAAAATTCCCAAAAGTTTTCTTTGATGCCAAAACACTTCCCTCAATGCAATAGGTCTAAACTAGTAGAAGTCATTGGTCCAAATGACCTTAGGTCAAAATATAGAGATCTTTCACAAATTACCACAGAGTCGAACAAAGTTGCTACTATAGGTCATAATTATAGGAATATTACAAGACCTACAAGAGAGTTTTCACTTGTAAAAATAATATCCAACCAATTCCTGAAAAATATTGTCTTCAAGAAATGCCACTACATAGTGTGTCACTACAAATTCTAAAAAGTGTCACCACAAGTATAAAAGTGTCACCATAGGTCTCAAAAGATGTGTGAGTATACAAATTCCACCATAGGTATTCTCTCAAGCTTCCAAATACTTCAAAACATGGAATATCCATAGGTCCATCAGTCCTTACACATCCACAGGTCCAAAAAAGTTAAGAATTCCCATTTTCTATGCCATAGACGCGAGAAACATGTTTGAGGAAGAATAAAAAAGGGTCACCAAAGGAATCCACAAAAAGTCCACCTAAAATATGCAATAAATTCACTATAAATACGCAAGGGAACATCAACTGGATGATTGCAACAAAGTATCCATAGGGGGTTGAGGTTACATTGCCACAAAGGCCGAAATTTCATGCCTGTAATAGGGTGAAATTACAGTGCTTCAGAGGAGCCAAATTTTGATTTTTTATAGGTCTAAAGTTGAGCTATAGGTGTGGGATACAAATTACAAAATTTTGTTTTGTTCTTCCTTAACCTTTTTTTGGTACCTCAGATCCAAGATTCTTCTCAATTCTCTTCTGAAAAAGTGTGTCCAAAATGAGAAATTTCATATGATGCTCTCCCTGTCATCATTAAGGGGAACTCCCCTTGAAAATATTTTTCTTGTTGGAATAAAGTTAATTTTTTTTCATAAGACTACTCTCCCTATGATGTTAGTCTTGATGTCTTAGATCTGGTTCTACTATCATAGAGTTTGACCTGTGCTCCCCCTAATAGTATGCATGATATTACGATGCCTTTAAATTTGATCAAGAATAGGTATTGATGCCTTGAGAATTTAAGGCACATTCAACATGTTCTTTCTCTGGTGCAACTTTATTTATTCTCCAAAACTTTGTGACTCTTTTTCCCTTCTTGGTTGAGAAAAATTGAGAGTGTTTAGGAAACCACTTCAATTTTCAATCTCGAGCTATATGTCCAACATTATGAAATTTGAAGAATTTTTTTTTGTTCATGAATGGAGGGGCATAATTTATTCTTGCAATTTTACTTATGTGATGTTGATAGGGATCTTTTGACAGTGTTGGAACTACCAAAATTCAAAGGGGTCTCCCTGATATGCGGCCCCAATTAGACCTCACACCATTTGGTATAGGATCCCCATCTGGAATATGGCCCATCTCCCTTCTACTTAAAAATTTGCCTTCGCTTTAGCTTTCAACAAGAGAGAGAATCACATATGTGCCTTCAAAAAGCAAGCAAATGTGCTTGGTGAATGTTCAGTTGCAGGTGGATCAAGATTCTTCTACTGCAAAGGGGAAAGAAAGCGAGAATATGAAAGAGAGGTAACCGTACCACCCTAGCAGACACGCGCAAAAACAAGAATGTTTTGTCTAACATCGAGAAGAATAGTCCACAAAGACGCGATGATCGCCACAACCATTACAACACCTTCTCAATAGGATAAGCACTAAAATATCCAAAATATCTCAAGTAATTTAGTATTGGTGAAAGAAAACATGAATCATAAAAATTTACAAAATCGTATTGCAAAAATTCATAATCCATGTATGAAAATGTGTCCACCATCACACTTCAAATATTAAGTAAAAGTATCAAGATGCATGAATACAACGAACATCACTTACTCCAATAGTGGAGGATTGGAGCCACTACTTTCTCCCCAAAAGTACTAAATTTCCTTTTTTTTTCCTTGTGGGAGAAGCCAAGGTTAAAATTCCTTTACATGAGAAATGAGGATATATTTATAACATGGGGATTGAATTTTCACATCCTCATGACTCTTGACTTTCTAACATCTAATGACCTTTGTACTTCTACAACCTTTGGAGTTCCAAATGACTTTGGAACTACATATGACTTTTGGTATTACATGTCCTTTAGAATTCCGTGACAATTGAGTTTATACATCATTCTTGGACTTTTACTTGTTTGTATTTTACAATGATTACAATAATACATCTAGACTTCCACATCATAATATGATGAAACTAGACATGTCACTATATTGCATGAATGGGACTGACAATGACTGATGACATGGACTTTCTTCTATGGTGACATAGCTACCACTGTATCTGATCTTCATTCATCTTCTGATCATAGCGCTTACACCCTCCAAAGGGTCTTCAATCTTGGAGTCTTTAGGGTGATTCGATCAACAAGTTTCAAGTGTGTTCTTAGCTCTTTTCATTTTTCCTTTGTTTATCCTCTTTTCCTGATATCCCTCATCTGTGCTTGTTGTGAGGTCCCTAGAACACCTATTTTTGCAATCAATCATGACGAGAAACTATTAGTCTGAAAATCTCATAGTATATCATGTTTCATGTAGATTCTCTTGGACATGCCTTTTCGGTGCACTCAAAACAGTCTAAAGAGCTTCAGGGCACAAGGTCGCAATTTGAAAGGCTGAAGGAGTGAGGGGGAAGGCTTCAGAGCTTTGTCATGCGCTCATGTGCCCAAGGAAAAAATGCAGTCAAGGAAGAGCACATGTCGCAAGTCCGAAGCATGAAGGGGAAGTATTCAGGATTCCTAAGTGCGCTATGCGCTCAAGGGAGAGAAGGAGGACATAGGGCATACTCCCGAAGGCTGAAGGCTTAGGATTCATGCCTTTATGGTACGCTCATGCACTCAAGTTCTTGGGAAGGGCGTAGGGTGCACTCTTGAAGGTTGAAGGCTGAGACTTCATGCCTTTGAAGTGCGCTAGTGTGCTCAAGAAGTTCTATATGGCACATGGAACATTGCGGAAGGCTGAAGGATTAAGCTTATGGTCTTTAGGGTGCACCAGTGCACTTAGGGAGGGTGCACTTATTCGAGTCAAAGGAGTGCGATCAAGGAATGCTTAGTCATTTTGGAGGGAGAAATTTGAAGCATGGAACAATATTCGTGCTTTTGGAGTGTGCCCAAATCTTAGGGAGGGTACAGGATGCACTTCTGAACAAGGAGGGGTCTCCCATCAAGGCTTCAGAGTGTGCTCATGTGATTTTGGCCTTAATGGGCTTGTTTTGCAACCGAAATTTGTCTAAGTTTGGATGATTGGTCAAGGGGTGAGCAAGATGAGTTCTAGACAAAATCCATGTGTGGCACCTACTAACTAATCAAGAAAACATAGAAAAACTTAATCAATAATGAATATACATCAAAACAACACTTTATGCACATTCCCCAAGTATAACTAGTGAAGTGTGTGCGACCGCAACCCGTAAGTGTGTTTTACAAAAAAAATATGTGTTTTGACCATGAAATGCATATAGCGATGTCCCAGTAAATGTGCCGACACTTGATAACATTCAATAAGAGTTAAGACATATAAAACAACACAAAACGACACTTTATGACACTTTAATCGATGGCCAGGATTAACTTGAAATCAATCCATGTGAGTCTCTAGAATATTCACACCTTGACTTAATTACTTCCAATTAATTAATTATATTCTCTAAGTTTATACTTAGGAAATATTTAAAAAATGACTAATAATCTAATTAACTCATCTCTAGGTGAAATTTCTAGAAATGATTTCTGAGTTTTGGAGATCTCATGTATTCTAGCGTCTCCAAAAAATTTCAAGGCTAGAACACATATGATGCTACAAAAACTAACACATATCTTAACCAGAGTTACAATATTGACTATTCTAAAGACTTCTTCATCATGAGCCCATTTTTCATGAATAATGGGGGCTAACGTGGCATCCTCTCAAATTATGGTGGCAAAATGAGGAAGGTCAACTTCCAAGTAGTATTAATTTTGCATATGGATTATGATTGAGATGATTCTTGCATTGTTTGAAATGTCTTTGTTGGGTCAATTTAATGTTGTAAACTAACATAAGTATTTATTATCAATTTGGGCTAGTGGAACTTAGAAGCATCCTCAAAGTATATGGGTTTCAGTTGTGACCAATTTAGAATATGGTTTATTAATTATTAGGGAAATGCATATTACAAATATAAATCTAACTTAAAGAATTTCTAAATTCAAATTTGCAATCGAAACAGAAGAATCTCCTAGCTTAAGATATTTGTTTGTCCTTCTCTAACAAGATTACCTCATGAATTAGATATAAAAAACTACTTAATTGAACAATAGATTAAGGTACATGAAGAAATAATTGAAGAGCCTCTTCACTGAAGAGGTCTTGATTATCCTTCATCATATATTCATTTATCAGTAATGCTATTGTTAAAAACAGGAATTTAGAAAAGCATGTAAAAGCATGAAAAGATGAATTCTAACAGAAGATCTTGATTAGATAGAAAGAATGTTTAACTTAAACATTTGTTTGTCCTTTCATATTCAAAATAAGAATAATCATTAGATTCATCAATACTTATAAATAATCAGCATAAACAAATTAAGCATATGCAAGACTAATTCAGAAATTGAAACTACAAATAAACTATGAAGTGCACTTAGTTCGGTGTGGGGGCCCTCCACCCTTGCCTCACACACTGAAGGTGATTTCAGCTACTTAAAACTTCAATAAATCAACCAACATATAACAGCATCAAATAGGATATAATGGATCTTCAATTATTTCTCCAAAGTCTCATCAATAATAATATTAAGTCATACAAGTTCTACATACCAATGCCTTCAAAGTTTGAGGCTTAAATAGATAAAGTATTTAAAAAATTCATCTAAAATAGATCCTATAGTTGTGACTATCCTTCTCTTATCAAATCAAGTCGAATTCATCCATCAGATCCATCAAAATCTAGAAAATCCCACAAAATAAGAGTTTTGACCTAGTTTCTAGGGATCCTCCATAAAGACAGGCCCTGTTTGACCGCCTTTGACTGGCCCTATTAAAGCTCGGTTTGATTGTACCAACAGGTGTACACTTATTATTAGTTCCCAAGCCTTCTAGAAATATATCCAGCTCGAGCCCAAGTGTCCTGCAAATATGCAAACCATGAGGCCATTACGGGAATTTTTTATGCTGTTAAAAAATGCACTTAAATTTCAATTTTTACAAAAACATTTAATAATTGAAAAACATAATTTAAATACCTGTATATGCATATTTTGGTCAAAATAAGGTGGATATGATGGTGAATAGATGGATAGTATGGCAAAATAAGATGTATTTCATAAACAAAAATAGATAATAAACGAGGGCCAATAGTCTTTGTGTGTAGAATAGGAAAAACGGTGTTGCATTAAAGCGGTAAAGTTTTACCCCCAAAAAGCATCATTTGAAGCTTCAAAATTATTTGGGAAAGTTTTAGGCATAAATTTGCCAAATTGGTCCCCATTGCTAAAAATGGTCATGTGAGCTGATTCCTTCACTTTTTCCACTTTGAAAGCATTGAGACGTATGGAAAATAATATAATAATCCAATCTACATCACCTCATTTTGGGAGGCTTTTGGTCCCCAAAAGCTTATACTAAATAAGGTGAGGAAAATTTTCCTCCAACATCTCGCTGGTGTATTGTTTAGACTTGCTTGGAAATTTTCATTTCAACCAAATCTGTAAAATATCATGCTACCCTTGTCTAGTAGTTTTGGTCCTCTTTTGCAAAACTATATCTTTTGTTTACTTTGCCTAAGCATTTGGTGCCAAATCCTCTAGAAAAGGTAGAACCTGTTCATCTTCTGGATCTAGCATGGAAGGCTTGTAGGGCTTCAAATTCTTCGCATTTACAATTGATTAAATGTGCATGTATGTGGGTAGACTAAATCTATAGGTGTTATCTCTATCTTTTTCCAATATTTCAAAGAGACCATATCGAAGAGCTTTGATTTTCTTACTAGGGCCTTGAAGCCTCTCCTTGTTCAATTGTAACCATACTTTGTCTCTTACCTTGAACAAATTCTTTGTTTTGTGTTGATCATGCTCGAACTTGTATTTTTTATGTGACTTCTGAAAATGTCTTGTACCTATATTATTTGATATATTCTACAAATTTTTCAGAACTCAAGGCATCCCTCGTAAGATCCTCCCTCACTCTCCCTTGCTGCTCATATGCAATATTCATAGGTGTGTTTAATTTCTTAGGTATGGCCAGTCTTCATAATTAATATTTTAGCCCTTGAAATGTATATAATGA
Source organism: Pinus albicaulis (assembly GCA_034641835.2). Classification (NCBI taxonomy): domain Eukaryota; kingdom Viridiplantae; phylum Streptophyta; class Pinopsida; order Pinales; family Pinaceae; genus Pinus; species Pinus albicaulis. Next base: position 35,569 of record JAXQQM020062793.1, on the reverse strand, counting down.
AAAATGTAAGATGTTATTTATGTCATTTTATTTTAGTCCTTGAAATGATTAATATAAGACATGTTCTTCATGCCAGTTTCAGAAGAGAAAATTTTGAATTTTGAATTTTTGGCTCCAAACTTGTCAATTTAGCCCTCCTTCAAGTCACATTGACTGCATTGAAGAGATACCCATTTAGGCTAGCCATAAAACTATATATAAGGCACACGACCTCATCCTTTAAGCATAATTTGATCTTTCAAAATATAATATTTCTTCTAGGCATCCAAGAGAAGGAAAAGAAGGATGAAGACATCACAAGTATCTTTTCTATCTCTCCTTAAGTTTGCACATGAAGTTCTCTCTCACAATTTTGCATGTGCGAATTTTTGGGCATATTTTGGGCAACAAGTCAAACTTTTCTAGGTAGCATTATCTGGGCAAGAGGGCTAATATTTTGGGAGGTTGAGTTTTAGTCTAAGCAGCTGAGACATGGTTGAGTTTTTGGATAGAAAATTGATTTGACAAGAGGGTAGTTTGGCCATGTTTGACCATAACATTGTTGGTTAGTTTGGAAATCCTATTTGACTAATAGAATTATTTGTATTTTTTGTTGAACTGAATAATTTCTCGAAGGAAAAGGTTGTTTGGTTTTTCCTCCAAGTGGGGTTTCCCAAGGTAAATCTTGTGTTATCTTTTTTCTTTGTGATCTATACTATCCTTGTGCATTTATGGTTTAATTTTTTAAGTGTAATTGCTTAATGATAACACCGGAAGTGCTAAAATAATATCTACATCATTAGAAGTAATTATCATTTTTTTCATAAATTAATGCTTGTATCTATTGCACTTGAAAAATCAACATGGTTTTAGAGCTTTGGTGAAGGAAAGGAAATTGATATCACTCTTGAAGAACTTTGGAAAAGACAAGAGCATTTATATCTACGATCTAATTTCTTATCTATAACCATGGGTTCCTCTATGAAGTCGAAGAACAAGTTGGAAGGAGCTACAAATTTTAGGTCTTGGAAGATAAGGATTGACCTAATTATTGCAAAGAATGTTGTCTTGGATATTGTGAACAACATGATCACTAAAACTTCAGATAATGAAGGGAAAGCAAAATATGAGAATGATGACATCACAAGGAGTATTATTGTAGATTCTATCAAATATCATTTGATTCCATATGTCAAAATGTTGACATTATGGCTAATATGTTGTCCTTGATGGAAACCTGTGTGTCAAATATGTCCTAGATGTCAACTTGGTTATAATATGATAATTATGGAACTAATGGAGATGATAGGAATTGTTGAGCCTAGAATTGTTTATCTTTTACTACCCTTTTTTCCATCTCATTTCACCATTTTGTCATCATTCTATAATAATATCAGCAAGTTTGAGGTCAAGATCAAATTTTAAAAAAGTATTAATCATCCATAATTAAATTCTATGTTTCTTAGTGAATTATAACAAAAATATTCTTACAACAACAGAATCATGAACATTCTGCAACTGATATTTGTTTCTACAGAAAAATCCATTGTTAAATAGGTTGCAGCTCTCCAATAAAGGGATGAAGTATATCAGAAGGTGACAAATGACTACCATATGGATAATAACCTACTAGCATCACTTGGGAAGCTACACAGATTAATAAATATCAAATTCAAAGGATAAGTCAACTCTGGAAACTACGTGTAGCGATTAAGAAAAGGTAGGGTAGGAATAAAACAACATCAAGCGAGTGAGACTGAAGATCCGATTGGTTGTTGAGATTTTAGATTGAAATAAGTATAGTATGACTTGATTTTTCAATAACAATTCATAAAGATATTGAATTCTAAGTTAAATCGATCTTGTAGGTGTCAATACAGTTCATAGCATATCAACTTAAAACACTGAAAATTGTATAAATGTTGTATGCAAGTGTTGGAAATATGATTCTTATGCCTTAATAGGTTGTCCTTGATGGAAACTCTCTGGTAAAATATGGAGTATATTTCTTTAGTAGAAGCTTGGGAGTCTATCAGAAGAAATGTGTAATGTCCAGCAGAAGATTTGGTAATATTCATATTGAAGGTTCTATATGCGGGTTTGTTCAGGCCAAGTCGCATATACACGCAGATAAGAACGATCCAAGTCGCGTATGCTTTTGCGCTCTAAAAATAAGATACCAGGAGGCATTACCATGGTATTAGCCCACAGTATTAAGCGTTGTGTCGTCTATTTGGTTCTGTCCAAGAATACCATCGTAAGTTATGTCGTTTTGACTCATGGTATTAGTAAAGGCTAAATAGATATAAGGAGAAGAAGATCATAGTGCAAAGGGTGTGCATAAGTAAGGGATATCACTAAATACTTCTCTATGAAGTATATATGCATAGGATTAATTTTGTTTTATTGATAAATCTGAATCTATGATGCACCCTTGGATAGATTGATGGATCAGGATCTCTAGAACTGAAATGACTATTTTCTTTCATGATATATTGAAGAGATGATTAGATCCAAGACCAGTGCATTTTTGCTGAAGTGGAGTGAAGAAATCTGGGTAAGTTATATATATCTAAAACATTTTGTAGAATTAATATTTACAGATCTATACGCTAGTTTGTCTTAGTAAAAGCGCGTATATACGCAGATTTGTCTCAAAAAAGGCACGTATGGAAGTCAGGGTTTTTTGAAGCTTGTTGCAGAGGTTTTCTATTTATTGCTGCTATATTTTTGCTATTTGTCAATGAAGTCTTCATGTAGATATGGGTTGCTTAAATGTTGTATATGCTGCTAAGTTGATTATGTACAAATCTGATCAATAAGTGAATAAATATGGTTGATGATGTCTGACTGATCAAGGGTTCTGTAATAATGAAAAGATATCTAATTGAAAGTCTCAGACCTGGATTTGAAATTGACCATATTCTGAAAATCAATATTCACAGATCTATATGCAGGTTTGTGTTAAGGAAAGCGCGTATACACGCGGGTTCAGTGAATCAAAGTAGAGTATGATTTTTAAGATAATGAATGTTCAAGGTTGAATTTGATTCTACATATTGTTTCTGAAATCTGGTTATTACAGTGTTCTGATTACAATGATCTCACAATGGTTTGTTGTATTAGGTGAATTTTATTGTTGGTGATCTTTATGAAGGGTTGTGTTGAAGCTATGTGATCTAGTATGAAAATTGATGAAATGTGGTCCAGTGATTCTGAGGGTTGAAGCCTTCAGTATGGAAGTAGAAGCTTTCTGCCAGTAGAAGTTGTTGTTCTGATTATGGGGTTGGAGCTCCCTTATAGTAGTGGTTGGTAAACAAGATCAGGGGGTTGTAGCTCCCTTCCAGTTGTAGCTGGAAAACGTGAGAAGGTTGCAGCCTTCTGCAGGTACATTCTTGCGTACTGATACAAGTCTACCTCAGTACAATATTGTAAGTATTTTTCCATATAATAAATATTGAAGACAGAGACGAAAACAACGATGGTTTTCTCCAGAATTTGGTTTCGACCTTAAATCTTGGTGTTCATGTGTGTTGCTCTTATGTGATGATTTATTATACTATTACTGCACATATTTATTGCTTAAATAACATATGCATAACTGATAAGCTGAGTTAAAGATTGTTTCTGAAAGGTTTTCTAACAATAAAATTATATTTGTATATGAAAGTTTTTGTTGGTATATGCCCATGTATACACGAGTTGGGTTCATCAAAGCAGCGTATGGAATTCAGTAAAGAAAAATTTAAAAGTATCAGTAAGCTCTAAATACTAATTCACCCCCCCTCTCAGTATTTTTCCCAACAGCGAGACCATAGACATAAGGTTTTTAATTGTCAAATTTATAACTCTTTTGCTATGAAGACTGATGATGCTCTATTTCGTAATACAAGTCACTATTAATCTTAATGTGTGCATGAAGATATTGTGATAATTAATCAACCTGCACTCACGGGATGGCCCCTTGTCGAGCTATGAGGTCTTGTTGAGCTATGAGGTCCAGTTGTTGGAGACTTTTGAAGAAGCAGTGCTGTTGAGCCCCAAAGATGTCCTTCTTTTCCACCACATTTCACTTCATTTTCTTTGTCCCTCATCAATTACAGGCTTGAATGATCAACAAGATTGATTAGGATTAATTTAAGAATGTATATAATGACTAACTTGCTATGTTTTCATGATATTTTTGTTGTAGTAATTTTTGACTAGACTCGGCTACAGTACGCAGTCATTCTGTAGCCAGTCGCCTATTTCGCAGTTATCTTCATGTTCACGCAGGTTCTAGGTGTCACCTCAAAAAAAAACGAATATGGTCGTATTCCACATCACTCCCCCATCATTTCTTTCTCTCCACGAAGTCTGAGCTCGAGTCTACAGGTGGTTATGCACGTGGGAAACCAAAACTAGGAGATAGACTTCTAATAGGACAAGGACTGTACAGATGTCCTTAATCATAGTACGAGACCACCACCAGAGTTCTAGTTTGATTTTAGTTGGGAAAGACATTTATTCTTGTTTTATCTCAAAGACAATTATGTAATTTTGTTATAAGTATGGCTCGGGAGACCGAGAGACAGCTAGCTAGATTTTGTTTTGTTGCTAGATCTCAGAAGACCGTAATACTCTGTTTTTTTGAAGAATTTCTCCTTTAATGAAAGAAGCATCACTTTATTGCAAGAGCTGAGTCAATCTTGAGTAGATTTGCGTGCTAATCCGGTGGTAGAGGGCCCCTGCTACCTGAGAAGCTTTGTTCATATGGTTTAGATAAGTAACTTAGCCTTGTTTCATTCCTAGTTTAATCAATTTTATGAACTTTGTGTTTTTATACTTACTTGCAGTGGATGCCACAGTCAGTCTTATCCTTACAAACTATTCCAAAATACCACTAACATTGGATGAGATATAACTGTAGTATTTTAGGAGTTAATTGCATTTTTTTCCGAAACTTTATGTTTTATGCTCATTTGCATTGAATGATATAGCCAGACTTGTTTTTACAAACTATTCCAAAATATCACTCATATTGAACGAGATAGGGCTGTAGTATTTCATAGAATTAGTTGCATTTTAGTTCAGTTGAAATACTCCGGAGGTAGATGTCACTCTAGTTTAATTCTGTCACTATATTTCAAGTTTGATAATGGCACTCTAGTTCAACTTTGTTCACTGTATTTCAAGTTAGATTAGTGGCATTCTAGTTCAGTTCCAGTTCACTGTATTTCAAGTTAGGTTAATGGAATTCTAGTTTAGTTGTGGTCACTGTGTTTCAAGTTTGATCAATTGCATTCTAGTTCAGTGTTATCCATTGTTCTTTAAGTTGTATTAACTATCAAAATTAGACTTCACGGCCTTCATTGTTTACAAACTACTCTTGTTTTGACTTTCTATTAATGCATCATCATATGGACAGGAATTAGTGATATCAGTTTAAGGCCTTGATTGTTCTGCAATCTTTTGCAATTTCACAAATAAGCCTTTTCCCAAAAACTATTCTAGAAAATCTCTAACTTTCGAATGAGGCTTAGTAGTGACAAGTTGAGCTGCAAAATGGATTAATCTTAGCATTACAAGTTAATTCAGAGTAGAAATATTATTGTGCTACAAATAATCTTTTCCAATTGTGTTCTAATAAACTTTTAGCCATGGATGAGATTCTTTGTAATATTGTAAGATGATTGTTTACTTAGGAGAACCTCATTTGCACTAAACTTGTCCTTTTCTCAAGCTATTCCAACATATTTCTAATGAATGAATTGGATGAGTTCATGTTATGAGTTATTGAGTTCATGTTGTGATTTATTTCCTTGCTATGAGTCATTATCAAGCTTTTCATTTTCTGTTCTTTAGTGCCACACATAATTTAGAATAGGTTTTGCTCTGTTTTTAGTGTGACCAACAACTGTTCTTTTTCAACATTTAGTTCTTTTCCTTCTTAACATAAAACCACAAAACCAAAAACATCATAAAAACACTAAACACAACGTAGTGAGAAACAGATACCTAGGCACATATAGTGCACCTCACTTCAGCAGTTTACTAGCCCTGGTTGACAATTTATGACATCAATTTAGGAACACTAAGTTGAGCACACATTTTGGCACCGTTTCCGGGGAAGTGTAACTAGGTAGCCTTGTTTCTTACCTCCCAAAAACAATGATATGCGTAGAGAAAGAGACTCAAGGGGTAGATTCATAAGAAGCAGAAGCTTGATTCCTAGAACACCACTTGTTTCACCAAGACCAAGAGCCAACACACCTTCAACTCAAACCCACATTCCATCCTTTACTGATCCTAGACTCTCAGAGGACTTAAGATCAGATATTCCATTAGAAAGACCTTCCACTTCATCCACTGAACCTGTCTTAGAAGAAGATTCAAGGACCCCTGCTAGAGATATAAACTTTTCCATTTCCACAGAAGAATCAACTATGGCGGAAGAAGGGGGAGGAGTATTTAATGGAGAACACACACTATTTGGAGGGGGTAGAGGTAGAGGTAGAGGAGAAGGAGGTAGAGGTGCAGAAGGAGAAGGAGGCAGAGGAAGAGGTAGAAGAGAAATGGGAAGCTCTTTTGGGTTTCCTATAGTAGATGAAGAAACCAATGCAACTATGAAAAAAATTTCACCCTCTATCCTTCCAAACTTTTATGGACTCAAAACTGAAGATCCTGAAACCTTCCTATTTGAATTTGAAGTCCTATGTAGAACCTATGACTACTTACAAGATGCTCAAAAACTTAAACTATTTCCTTCAACATTGAAAGGAGCAACATTGAAGTGGTTTATGAGTTTGATCAACAATTCTATTAGGACATGGGAAGACATGAAACAAGAATTTCTAGAGAGGTATTTGGATTACTATATGCCAGTCAACCATAAGGAGGAAGTGTTTAAAATGCTACAAAAAGAGGATGAAAATTTGGAAGATTTGTTGGAGAGATTTAACTACAACATCAAAAGAGCAAAAATGGAAAACCTAGACCAAGATACCTTGAAAGCTCTCTTGTTGAAGACAATTAGGGATGAATGGTTAGATATCCTGAACATGATTGGAAAAGGGGATATATCTCAGCTTATATTACCTGAAATAGCTGAATTATGTATCAACCTTTCAAGAGGGAAATCTAAAACTGTAAAAGGACCAAGAGACCCTGCTCTTGCAAGGGCAAGTAAGTCTGCTTCTGGGACAGTAAGTAGGGCAGAAATAGGACATATTCTTGATGAATTCAAATCTGATATCTTGGGGAGTCTTAGTGAACAAATAGACACCCTTAAGTTACAAAACAAGCAAAAATCTGAATCTGATGCCTTAGCAATATTTTGTCCCAAATGTAGAAAGAAACATGCCTTGAGAGAGTGCCCTTTGGATGCAAAAGTTGTAGAGACTTGTGTAATTTGTTCAAAAAAACATGAGACCAAGAGTTGTCCTTCACTTCCTGGTCTTAAAGCTGTCTTTCAAGAAGAAACTCCTACAAGTTCCACAGAATCTCTCAATTTTGTCTCCAGGAGGCCTTGGCAAGGACCTCAAACACAAGGATTTCATGATCAATTGTATAATCAACCCCCACCAAATTGGAATTCTTGGCAGCAACCTTGGCCCCAATTTCAAAATCAATCACAAACTTGGGCGCAAGGAGCACAAAATCCCTATGGAAGATACTCTTAGTATTACCAATATCCACCATCCTATCCACCATATCCACATTTCCCTCCTCAACAAAATTTTCAACAAAATCCTCAAAAAAATCCTCAAAATCCACAACATCAAAATCAACCACTTCCATTACCATTTCCTCAGAAAACAAATCAGTTGCCTACCCAACCCATACCAAACCCCAACAATAAAAATCCTCAGAACACATACATGATAGAAGGCCAACAGTTTCCAACTTATTTCATCACTCCTTTAGACCTTAGTGATGTTCAACTTAGGTCTGGAAGAATACTTGAAAAGAGGAAACCTTCTGTAATCATACAAGAGCAAGACAATTCTGAGGAAGATTCTCTACGGGTAAATAAAAGTCTTGAAGAGAACACAACTTTCCAAGACCCAAACATTGAAAAATCAAAACAAAAAGAACTAATAATTTCAACTCCTATATTAGAGCAGCCATCAACATCCACTTCTACACCTCCCTTTCCAGAAAGATTACAAATTGATAGGGGTGTAGAAAAAAAAATTATGGTGCCTAATTATGATTTCCTAGATGAGCTGAGAAATGTTTGTATTAAGATCCCATTATTACAAGCCATCAAGGAAATTCCAATCTTAGAAAAAACAATAAAGGAGTTGAGCATGAAGAAAACAAGAAAAAGAATAAGAGAGATAAAGAAAATTCAACTGGTAGGAAAAATAGCAGATATCATGATGGGTAAGATTGCTATTCCAAAGTATCTAGACCCAGGAAATCTAGTTGTCAAAATTCACATCAATGGAATTGAAATCCAAAACACACTCATTGATTTAGGAGCAGTAATCAATATTATGAGTAGACAAATCATGGATAAACTGAAACTTCCTAATCTTCTTTTTACACCCACATTATTACAATTAGCAGACAGATCTGTGATTAAACCTGATGGGGTAATAGAAGACATTCCAGTGTCCCTAGATTCTTGGGAGTATCCTGTGGATTTTATGATCCCAACTCCTAAGAATAATCTAGGAGGACACCCTATTATATTAGGAAGACCTTGGTTAGCTACAGCTGATGCTTTCATTAGTTGTAGATCCGGTGATATGTATATCTCTGATGGTAGTTCAACCAAGAAATTTACCTTGTATCCTCCAACAAGAACAATTACAGAATTAGATGATACTCAATGGATAGAGGATGAAGAAGACTTACAACCTCTCTTCACAATTTCAGAAATTAGTGAAGATAGCCAGATTCTGAATACCTTAGAAAAATTTGAATCCTCTTCGGAATATAAGCATGAACAATTTCATGAAGAATCCAACATTGAGTTTTTATCATCAAGACAGATGTCTCTTTATTCCATGGATAAATTTGGCAGCTCTACAATTGAGATATTTCCAGGAAAAACCTTAAACATAAACAAGAACTTAGAGAAATCTCAACAAGAAGAGCTAGTCAAGATTTTACAGAGACATTCTTCTGCATATGCATGGGAGTACACTGATATGAAAGGGATAACCCCCAAGACTTGCACTCATCACATCTACATAGAGGAAAATTGTAAACCAATCAGACAACCTCAGAGACGGATGAATCCAAATCTTAGGGAGATTGTTAAGGAAGAATTGCATAAATTGTTAAATGTTAACTTCATCTATCCCATTTCAGATAGTCAGTGGGTTTCTCCTTTGGTAATTGTGCCAAAGAAAAATGGTAAATGGAGGGTATGTATTGACTACTGGGAATTAAACAAAGCTACTCTTAAAGACCATTTTCCCTTACCTTTCATAGATAAAGTGTTAGATACATTAGCTGGCAAAAAGTACTTCTCATTCCTAGATGGGTTTAGTGGTTACAACCAAATCCAAGTAGCACTTGAAGATCAAGACAAAACCACATTTACATGTCCTTGGGGTACCTATGCTTACCGAGTATTTCCATTTGGATTATGCAATGCACCTGCAACATTTCAAAGGGCAGTACTAGGAATTTTTTCAGATCTAATACATGATTGTGTAGAGGTATATATGGATGATTTCACAGTTTACGGAAACACATTTGAAGAAGCCTTAACAAACTTGGAAAAAGTTTTAAAGAGATGTAAAGAAGCAAATCTTTCACTTAGTCATGAGAAGTGTTTTATGATTTTTACTGAAGGAATTGTTTTAGGACATCACATTTCAGGGGATGGGATTAGAGTTGATGAGTCAAAAGTTGAAGTCATCTCTAACTTATCTATTCCAAGTTGTCAAAAAAATGTTAGGAGTTTTCTAGGATTTACAGGATATTATCGAAGGTTTATAGAAAACTTCACCAAGATAGCATCTCCACTTTTCAAATTGCTTACCAAGGACTGTGAATTCAAGTGGAATCCTGATTGCCAATTAGCCTTTGAGACCCTGAAAACAAAAATTTCTGAAGCACCTATTTTAAGGGGACCTAACTAGAAGTTACCTTTTCATATTTCAACAGATGCCTCAGATACAGCTCTAGGAGCAGTATTGGGACAAAAAGACCTGATTCCTTATGCCATCTACTATACTAGTAAAAATTTGACTCCTTCAGAGTTAAACTATACTGTAACTGAAAAATAATTTTTAGCCGTTGTTCATGCCATAAACAAATTCAGACACTATATAACAGGCTATGAAACTTTTGTTCACACAGATCACTCTGCAATTAGATATTTAATGAACAAATCAATTACTAATGGCAGAGTCATAAGATGGTTATTGCTTTTACAAGAATTAAACATTACCATTCTAGATAGGCCTGGAAAACAAAACACAGTAGCTGATTTCCTATCTAGACTCCAAAACATCAAAGACAATACTCCAGTTGAAGATCAATTCCCTGATGAATATCTTTTTGAAATTTCTACTCAAACTCCTTGGTTTGCTGACATTGCTAATTATTTAGTTTCAGGGAAATTTCCTTCAATAATGAATGCAAGAGACAAAAGAAAGATCATTTATGACAATGCAAAATATTCATGGGTTGCTAATGAGTTATAAAAAACAGGTCCAGATTTTATCATTAGGAGATGTGTTAGGGAAGATGAGATGCCTGAGATCCTCAAGGCATGTCATGATGAACCTTGTGGCAGACACTTTGCTGATAAAAGGACAGCTTATAAGGTCCTTCATTTAGGATACTATTGGCCATCCCTTTTTAAAGATGCTAAAGAGTATGTCAAAAGGTGTGACAATTGCCAAAGGGTAGGGAAACCTTCTCCTTCAAGTGAGATGCCATTGCAGCCTCAGGTACATATTGAACCTTTTGAAAAATGGGCTTTAGATTTTGTAGGACCTATTAGTCCTCCATCAAGAAAAAAGAAATATATATTAGTTTTCACTGATTATGTTACCAAATGGGTAGAGGCCAAGCCATTACTTTCTGCTACTGAAGCATCTGTAGTTAATTTTCTTTTTGAGGATACTTTTACTCGTTTTGGTGTCCCAAGGGAAATTGTTACAGATCAAGGAGCTCAATTTACATCAAAGCTAGTGGAACAAATGATGGAGAGGTACAAAATCAGACACAAAAAATCTACTCCCTATCATCCACAAGCAAATGGTCAAGTGGAATCTACCAATAAAGTCATTGAAGGGATCCTAACAAAGACTGTTCATTTACATAGAAGAGATTGGGCAGACAGGCTTCCTGAAGCTTTGTGGGCCTATAGAACTACATGGAGAAGCACAACAAGTCATACTCCATATGAACTTGTTTATGGAAAACAAGTTTTGTTTCCCATAGATTTTCAGATTCAAACTTTTAAAATGGCAGTTCAGCTAGGACTTGATCTAACAGAGGCACAAAAGCACATATTGGAGCAGATTAATGAATTGGATGAGATCAGACAAGATGCAGTTCAGAAAACAAGTATAGTCCAGCAGCAAAGGACTAGATGGCATGATAAGTATATCAAGGAAAATAAGTTCAAAGAAGGTGACTGGGCTCTCTTGTTTGATTCAAAGTTCAAAGATTTTCAAGGTAAATTCCAAACACATTGGCTTGGACCATATGAAATTGTGAAATTTTTTGAAAATGGAGCAATAAAAATCAAGACAATAGATGAAGAAGAGGTCACTTTTCTTGTAAATGGTCATAGATTGAAGCTGTATCATAAGCCACTTTCAAGAGAAGAATTTGTCAAGAGATTTCAGGAAAACAGTGATGTGAAGTTAATGAAGAAGAATTTTTCTTCTTCATCAACTTAGTTGAATTTTCTGAATTCAAAAGCATAAAATAAAATAAAATAAAATATAAAAATATAAAAAAATATAAAAAAAATAAAATAAAATAAAGTATAAACATGAAAACTAATCACTGATTAGCATGTTTATATAGAAAAGATAGAGTGAAAATCAGAATCTTTCTGACACTTTAGCTTTTCAAATTTGTTCTTTTTCTGCAAGAAGCTATTACAAAATCATAAGTGCAAACCCATATTTCACTTATGATTCATTTCATTCCATTCATCCATACTCCATTTCACTCCATTCATCCATACTCCACTTCATTCCATACTTCATTCATTTCATTCCATGGTCCACCTCACTTCCATCTCAGATTTTAAAAAAAAATTGATCTTTTTCTGCAATTGAATAATACAAATCATAAGTTGCAGGTCACTTTCCATACTTCACTCCACTTCATAATTGTGATTCATTTCATTCCATTATTCACTTCACTCATACTCCATTACACCATATTTTATTATCCATTTTTAACTCATTTCATACAACATTCCATTCATGCTTCAAACCATTCCATTCCATGTTTCAAGACTTCTACAGGTACATTCTGCAATCAGTCAGACATTCTGCAGCCAGAGATCCTGAAGGCACTATCCAGTAATCACTTGATTTAGTAGCAAATTGATCCTGCATATCCAAGACAACAAGAAAAATCAAAGGAGTTATGAGGACTGAAGATCAATGATTTTCAAAGGAGGACAAGGCATATCAAAACCACAAAAAAATCAAAGGAAAGGCAAAGGTAAAAGTTATGAAATTATTATGGTGACAGATCATGAAAGTTTTAGCATAGTTAAGTCATGTATGATTCAAAAAGTTATTTTAATTAGTCGTGTTGATCATGCCTATCAAACCTATCATAAAAAATTTGGACAAAATCCCTTTCACTCCGCCATTCCAAATCATCATTTAAAACTTAACGGTTAAGTACTGAAGTGACCTAATCAGTCATGTCACTAGCCCGAAGCATTTAGTGATGATTTTGAAATTTACATGAGAATTTTTCCGTGGTATTTTCTTCTGTGATAGCTCTCAACTCATTAATCCGTGTGAATCATCCTCACCGCATTATACTCATTTCATAACCACTCCATATAATTTCTTTCTGTAGCCAATTCTTAGCCATTCCGGTCTGTAAAATAGAGGAAACATCTTTGGAGTAAAAACATCTCTTTAACAACCATTTTCATCGTGAGCAGAGGAGCAGTAATTTGAAGGTTGAGAAAGGAAGCTATGGGTCTCATAGTAAGATCCGAACCAGTTGGAACCAAGTACTTGGAAGGTTATCCACAAATAAGAGAAATGCTACAGCAGGCTGGGTGGTTACATTTTTTTGAAAAATTTAATGGTTTTCATAAAGAAGTAACCAAAACATTTGCACGGTCCTTCAATGGAGCAGAGGTCGAAATAGGAGATATTAAATTCATTATTACAGAGGATTTCATTGCAGAAGCAACGGAATTACCCAGACAAGGAGAACGCTGGTTCAAAAATAGGGAATTTCATAATGAGGCATGGAGGCAAATACTCAAAACACTAGGTATGGATGTTTCCATTTTTAAGAAAGGTATTCCTAGCTCGACACTGAAGAATAAATGGAGGAATATGTTGCTCATTTTGCAAAAATTTATCACTTGTGAAGGAAGATTTGGTACCCTCTATGTTTATCATATTCAGTTAATGATGCATTTCTTAGATGAAGAAATCAATTTTCCCTTTTTCCTACTTCATAGTCTGAAAAGAATGGCCTCTAATGTTCAAAAGAGGGTTCAATTTCTAGAAACCACTTTGTATCACCATGGTTTAGTCAAAATCCTAATTGAACATCATTTGAGAGAAATGGGAGATAATTGGGATGAGTTTCTAGTGAGGAATCACTTTGAAGAACCCAAGGAATCTCCACCTGAAGGCAAACCTACAAGAAGAAGCAGGAGAAGGGAAATTTCCAAAGCTGTTGAAACTAAAACTGGTAAATCAATACAAGGGGACAATGAAGAGATGATTTCTGAGAAATTGGCTGAAATTAAGAAGCATCTTAAGAAGGAGAGGATAATAAGAAAATATGCCAAAGAGAGAGGTGAAGGACCATCTCAACCAAGACAGAGCCACAGACTCAGAGGTATATTGAAGAAAATAGGGGTTAGACAAACGGGAATCATAAACATTGAGGATGAAGAAACACCTACTGCTAGATCACCTGAGTACCAGTACGAGGAGGATCTTGATGAAGGAGCTCCAGAGATAGACCCAGCACAACAACAAATTTATAATTATGTTGAGACATTAGAGAAGAGAGCCTCGGAAAGAAGAGACAGAACTCCTAGCCCACCAAAATCTGCAATTGATGTACTAAGAAGAGACAAATATGAGTTAGAAGTGCTCAATAGGCATATCAAGAATGAGAATGAAATTTTAAGGGAGCAGATTAAGCTGAAAGGTGATATGAATACAACTCTGTCTCTACAAATGAAAAATTTGTACAAGGCTAGTGAAAAATTGAAGAAGAAAAACAAAAAGTTAAGCAGGGCACTTACAAATTTGAGATTCAAGTTGATCATAAGGAAGCCCAGGAGGCCATTGACTGTCAGGCAAAGCAGAAGAAGGGGCCTAGATGTCCTAGCAGAGGTCTCAGAGTACATGGATTAGTTGCATGAGGACATGCAAAAGCCTTGCAGTGGGGGTATGTTGAGCCCCAAAGATGTCCTTCTTTTCCACCACATTTCACTTCATTTTCTTTGTCCCTAATCAATTACAGGCTTAAATGATCAATAGGATTGATTAGGATTACTTTAAGAATGTATATAATGACTAACTTGCTATGTTTTCATGATTTTGTTGTTGTAGTAATTTTTGACTAGACTCGGCTACAGAACGCAGTCATTCTGTAGCCAGTCGCCTATTCCGCAGCTATCTTCATGTTCACGCAGGTTCCAGGTGTCACCTCAAGGAAAAACGCATATGGTCATATTCCACATCACTCCCCCATCATTTCTTTCTCTCCACGAAGTCTGAGCTCGAGTCTACAGGTGGTTATGCACATGGGAAACCAAAACTAGGAGAAATACTTCTAATAGAACAAGGACTGTACAGATGTCCTTAATCATAGTACGAAACCACCACCAGAGTTCTAGTTTGATTTTAGTTGGGAAAGACATTTATTCCTATTTTATCTCAAAGATAGTTATGTAATTTTGTTATAAGTATGGCTCGGGAGACCGAGAAACAGCTAGCTAGATTTTGTTTTATTGCTAGATCTCAGAAGACCGTAATACTCTGTTTTGAAGAATTTCTCCTTTAATGAAAGAAGCATCACTTTATTGCAAGAGATGAGTCAATCTTGAGTAGATTTGCGTGCTAATCTGGTGGTAGAGGGCCCCTGCTACCTGAGAAGCTTTGTTCATATGGTTTAGATAAGTAACTTAGCCTTGTTTCATTCCTAGTTTAATCAATTTTCTGAACTTTGTGTTCTTATACTTACTTGCAGTGGATGCCACAGTCAGTATTATCCTTACAAACTATTCCAAAATACCACTAACATTGGATGAGATACAACTGTAGTATTTTAGGAGTTAATTGCATTTTTTTCCGAAACTTTATGTTTTATGCTCATTTGCATTGAAAGATACAGCCAGACTTGTTTTTACAAACTATTCCAAAATATCACTCATATTGAACGAGATAGGGCTGTAGTATTTCATAGAATTAGTTGCATTTTAGTTTAGTTGAAATACTCCGGAGGTAGATGTCACTCTAGTTTAATTTTGTCACTATATTTCAAGTTTGATAATGGCACTCTAGTTCAACTCTGTTCACTGTATTTCAAGTTAGATTAGTGGCATTCTAGTTCAGTTCCAGTTCACTATATTTCAAGTTAGGTTAATGGCATTCTATTTTAGTTGTGGTCATTGTGTTTCAAGTTTGATCAATTTCATTCTAGTTCAGTGTTATCCATTGTTCTTTAAGTTGTATTAACTGTCAAAATTAGACTTCACGGCCTTCATTGTTTACAAACTACTCTTGTTCTGACTTTCTATTAATGCATCATCATATGGACAGGAATTAGTGATATCAGTTTAAGGCCTTGATTGTTCTGCAATCTTTTGCAATTTCACAAATAAGCTTTTTCCCAAAACTATTCTAGAAAATCTCTAACTTTCGGATGAGGCTTAGTAGTGACAAGTTGAGCTGCAGAATGGATTAATCTTAGCATTACAAGTTAATTCAGAGTAGAAATCTTATTGTGCTACAAATAATATTTTCCAATTGTGTTCCAATAAACTTTTAGCCATGGATGAGATTCTTTGTAATATTGTAAGATGATTGTTTACTTAGGAGAACCTCATTTGCACTAAAATTGTCCTTTTCTCAAGCTATTCCAATATATTTCTAATGAATGAATTGGATGAGTTCATGTTATGAGTTATTGAATTCATGTTGTGATTTATTTCCTTGCCATGAGTCATTATCAAACTTTGCATTTTCTGTTCTTTAGTATAGGTTTTGCTCTGTTTTTAGTGTGACCAACAACTGTTCTTTTTCAACATTTAGTTCTTTTCCTTCTTAACATAAAACCACAAAACCAAAAACATCATAAAAACACTAAACACAACGTAGTGAGAAACAGATACCTAGGCACATATAGTGCACCTCACTTCAGCAGTTTACTAGCCTTGGTTGACAATTTATGACCTCAATTTAGGAACACTAAGTTGAGCACACAAGTGCCTTGAAGGATGCATGTGGTTGCCATGGTTATTATTTTCGAGTCCCCTTCCACTTCCAGAGGGAAGTAGTTGAAATATATGGTGATTTGAATACCCTGTATCTGTTCTTCAAACTCAACAGAGTTGTTGCTATCCCATCCAATGTTCCCATAGTATATTCTGAGAGGACCTCCTTTGGTGTTCCTGATAACTCCTCCAAAGCATGTTGTGCCAGGGTTGTCTTTAGAAACCCCATGATAATTGCATTTGAAAAATCCCAGGGGTGGAGGCGACCAAGTGTACGAGGCTGGAGTTTTCCTTTTATTCTAGGAGTGATTTCCACGGGAGTGTTAAGACTTATTTTCCAGTTGTTCCAAATGTGGCATTCAGCTGCTTCGGTGGGTAGGTCCTCCTTACTCCACGCATCTAATGCTAGAGTCTCCATGAGATTTTCGTGAATCCTGTCCCAAATCTATTTAGGTGTAGAAGCTTTGTCCTTGAATATGCTGCTATTTCGCTCCTTCCAGATGTTCCAAATGAGTATGCCTGGGGTAATTTTCCATAATCTATTCAACAGCTTACTGTGGAAAGGATTATCTTTCCAATTGCTGATGGTTTGAATGATTTTGACCCTAGCACGGTTGGACAATCAGTAAAGGATGACAATTTTGTCCCATAGGGAGCTGGCATGCGAGCATAGGTCAAGTAGGTGGTCGATGGTTTCTGAGTTTCCTTGACAGAGAGGACATATGGAGGGCCCGAAAAACCCGTGTTTCAATAGATTCTCCCAAGTGAGTATAGGGCATTTACTGAGCAGCCACAAGAATGTTGCTATTTTAGGCCATAAATTTGCCTTCCATATCTTTTTCCAGATAATGTTGATAGGTCTTGGGTCATGGTGATGTAGGAGATGATAGAATTCCCTGGTAGAGTAAGTGCCTCTTGGCATGTGCCCCCAACGGAGGATGTCCGACCCTGTTTTGATTTGGATTTTTCTTTTTGTGCACAGCTCCTCCTAGATGTCAGTTTGGCTTTCATTTTTCCAATTGTTTTTCCATTTGCTGGTATGAATCCATTGCTTATATCCTTGAGAGTTGTCTTCCGTCCAAAGTCCAAAGTTTTTTGTTGTTGCCTGTTTTGGAGTGCAGCTTGCCATAGAGGTCTACAGAAGATGGATGAGAGGTTTGGCATTTGTTTCCAGGAGTCCTCCCAGAATATTGCTTGGTTACCATCTCGAAGCACCCAGAAGCCACGGTTTTGGATAATGCCCTTTTGAAGACTGGATGCTTTCCAGATTTGGGAGCCTAGCAGATCTAAGTTGTATCTAATGGGATCATCCTTAGGCCAGTACTACACATACTTGGATGTCCATAAGTTGGCCTAGGGGATGTTGGTATTGGAGACCCATTTCCACCATAAGCTTGCTCCCATTATGCTGTTGCTGTGATCGGGGTCCTGGAGACCAAGACCTCCCTGATGCTTTGGGGTGCACACATCTTTCCAGTTGACTAAGGCCCATTTTTTTCTTCCTTTAGTACCTCCCTAAAGGAATCTGCATTGTAGGGTGCAGATGGCTTTAAGGACCCATTTGGGAGCTGCTAGAACTGAGAAGAGGTAAATGGGGAGAGATTGTAAGACGGATTTGATGAGGACCAGACGGATGGCAATGTTGAGAGTGCGGTGCGTCTATTTGGAGAGGCGGGTTTCCATTTTGTCAAGCAGAGCTCTCCAGGAGGAGTTGTTGATGGTAGAGTCGGTGAGCGGAGCTCCCAAGTATTTTGAGGGAAGGGATGCAATGGTGAAGCCTAAGATGTGAGTAATGTTGCGTTGGGTCATAGGGGGGTGTGGAAGAAAAATATCTGAGATTTGTCCTGGCTGATTTCTGTTCCAGAAGCTTCAGAGAAGGAGTCGAGAACAAACTTGAGGGTGCAGCCTTCTTGGACAGAGGGGTAGCCCATTATCAAGTTTTCTTCAAAAAAATGCTGATGAGAGGCTGGGGGTAGGTTATGGAGGGGTAATCCAAACAATGCTCCCGTCTGAATGACGCTTTTGATCAGGCGAACCAAGCCTTCAACCATGATGATGAATATGAAGGGAAAAAGGGGGTCCCCTTGCCTTATGCCTCTAGAGGGATTGAAGATGGTAGAGGGCATGCCATTAACCAGGATGGAGTGAAAGGGGGAGGTGATGAGACTCATAACCCATCTGATCAATGTGTGACTAAAGCCAAAAGCTGCAAGAATATTTTTTATATAGTCACAACTTAGTTTGTCAAAAGCTTTGGAAAGATCAATTTTGAGAAGCATACCTAGTTTTCTGGTGGGTTTGAGGGAATGAATGACCTCATGAGTTAAGATGATGTCGTCCAGGATCTACCTACCTTCTACATACCCAGTTTGCTCCGGGGAAATGATGAGAGGTAGTAACTTATTCATCCTGTTAGCTATGACCTTGGATATGATTTTGTAAGTAACATTACAAAGGGCTATAGGTCTGTACTTACTGGGTGAGGAAACTCTGTCTTATTTTGGGATCAGAGTGACGACGGTAGCATTTAGAGTTGGTAACAGCCAATGAGTGGACCTAGATTCCTCCACAACTTCCCAAACTTTGGTTTGGATGATATCCAAAAATAAATGAAAGAAGTTCATGGTGAATCCATCCAGCCCTAGAGCATTCCCAGCCTTCAGTTGGAAGACTGCTTGTTCCACCTCAGCAGTAGTGGTAGTAGCAAGAAGCATCCTATTGTGATCCTCTGTTATCATCTTGGGAATGTGTTGAGTAATTTTCCCGATGGCTTCCTGCCTCTGGTGGTTGGGTTCCTGGAGGATGTTCCTGAAGTGATTTTGCAGCTCCTCCGTGATGGCTTCTTGCGTTTCTAGCCTTTCCCCATCTTGATTGTTGATGACAGTAATTTTTTTATGCATACAGTGTTGTATGGTGGACCTGTGGAAGAATTTAGTGTTTCTTTCTCCTTCTTGGAGCCAGTTGATTATGGATTTTTTTCTCCAAAGGGCTTCTTCTTGGTTCCTTATTTCCTCCAACTGAGTGGTTAGGAATTTCTCCAAGTGTGATATCTCATCTGTGTGTCCATTTTGGATGATATTCTGTTGCAGAGATTTCATTTTTTCCTCCAGGTATTTATGCTCAGTGAATATATTGCTAAATGTAGTTTTGTTCCAGACTTTCAAATGTCTTTTGAGAAGTTTTATATTTTCTTGGAATTGAAACATTTTGGTGCTTGGAGGGGGTTCTATAGAAGACCACTAATGGGATACTAGATCCTTGAACCTAGGGTGCCTGAACCAGCAATGTTCAAAATGGAAGGGTTTGGGAGCATGCTTACCTGAGTGGATCCATTGGAGTTGTATCAACTAGTGATCAGATCCCCCTGCTGGGATAATGGTGGTGTCTAGATTCCCTCCTAGGCGGATGAGGTCATCGGTGATGAGGAATCTGTCCAACCGAGAGGCTATCTGCTGAGTTCCTCCTCTTTTTTTGTTCCAGGTAAAGATCCAATTTGAGGTTTGGAGATCTATGAGATTGTTACTTTGGATGAATTATTTGAATCCATTACTATCATATTCGAGATGTTGTATTCCACCTTTCTTTTCCTGAAGGTTGGTAATCATGTTGAAATCTCCTCCCAGAAGTCAGAGGGGATGGGATCGTTGAAGATTAAGTTCCTCAATATTGTTTAGGAGCATCAATTTTTGATGCGCATTTTGAGGTGCGCAGACATTGGTGAGCAGTCCATGGATGTCAGTACCGACCAAGTGGAAATTACCCTGGATGAAATTTCTATTTTCTTGTAGGTTCTCTAGAGTGATACTTTGAGGGTTCCTGATGATGGTGAGTCCCCCAGATGCCACATTTTCATCGACTGCTATGATATTGCTACCTTTCCATATCTTTTTGAAGATGGTTTCTAGGGTTTAACTGGTGCATTTGGTTTCTTGCATGTAGTTAATTGTAGGGTGTTCCTCCATAATCATTTTTTTAAGATTTTGTGCTTCGAGGGGCTATTGAGCCCTCTGATATTCCATGAGATGAGCTTCATGGAATATATTGGGAGGTGAGAGCATAGAATCTGGTTCACTTGGGGAACCGTCCTGATTCCACCATTTCTTTCCCTACTTTGATGGTTCGTTGTAGGGATGTTTTCCTTCCTCTTTTTTGGGACTCTTTTATGAAGTATTGGGTGTTTATTATCGTTCCTCCTTGTATGCCTAGAGAGGGTAGCTACTGTTCCCTGGCTAATATTTCCTCCATATTTTAAATTTTCTTCTCTAGGATTGAAGTGTAGTCTTTGTTGGTACATGCTTCTTCTAGCCCTGCTAGATCCAGTCCTTCTAGATCTATGCTTTCTGGATCTTATTCCATCGCTTCTGGTATCATTTCCATTATTGGTTCTTTTCCTTTGATATGATCGTTGTCCCTTTCTGTGGTTGTATTGGGAGGTTTTAAGAAGGTCTCTGGTGAAAGCTTGTTTAACTACACCATTTCTGATTGAATCTGCGCAGTGGAGGTGCTTCCAACCTCCTTGTCTGGAGCTGTTTCATTTTCCCTGAGTTGGTTAAGGGTTGCAAAGCTGTTGCTGGTAGTTGGTCCTTTTTTGTTCTGTTGCGGGGTAGCTCTTTTGTTATGTCTTTTTTTGCTTGCTACCTTCGTGAATCCCTCATTTTCCTATTCATGGGTGCCCTTTTCCATTGTTTCCTTCTTATTTAGGGGGAAATATTTGAATAAATGCCCATGTTGATGAAATTTCCTACATCTGAAGGGAATGTGTTCATAATCAACAATTTGAGTCCATTCAAAATATTCATGCAAGAGACTTACCTCACCTGGGAGGTGGTTCAACTAGATTCATGTAGACACAAATACGTGCATAGGTTGCATACCTGTTGATTTTGGTTTCTTCTGCGATCTTGACGAACTCTCCTAGGGCATTTCCTATGTCTCGCAGGGTGAGTTCGTCCCAGTAGTATTGCGGGAGCAAGTAGAGCCGGATCCATACTGGTGCCCAGGTTAGATCCTGTTTTTGTGGGTTGAAGCACTCAGTCCAAGGTCGGAGGTATAAGCCTGCAGTGTTGAAGAAGTACGACCCTCCATCCATGATCATGTCCTTATCTTCATAGCAGGTAAAGAGGATGTTGAAGAAGCCTTTTGCGCACAGTTGCAGATATATATGTCCTTTTGGTTTCAATTTCTAGGCTATCCATCCTCTCAGAGCCTTTTTCGTGGGCTAGAAGCCCATGAATTTACCTATTAATGCATGATATTTCATGAATTGGGTTCTTCTGTTTATGCGGTGCGCTGGGAGTTCAATCACACGTTTCTTGGTTTCTTTTGGTATGCAAGTGGTATATTTCGTTTTCGCATCCACTGCGATCGTGTTTCTTTCCGTCTACAATGTGGGTGTCACTCTTGTATTTTCTTGGAATGGTCCAGAGTTGTGCTGATTGGCATGTTCAGCCCCTACCCCTGCCCCTATTGGTGCTTGAATTGATGGGGGGGTAGTAAGCCCAATGCTGGAATCGGTCATTGGAAAGCCTATGGCTCTCCAGGTCTTAGTTTACTGTAGCTCTGACTGGAAGAGAAGGACTGCCAAGGGCAGTCGTTGCAGAACCAACAAACCCTAGGTCATGGAGGTTGGTCGGACGAAGAGCTCCGCTAGGGTTTTTTTCGGTATCCCAAGGAAAAATCCCAACATGTATATACACAAGTTTACTTAATGACAATCACGTATATATTCTAAGTTGAATTTGATCAGGGTTTGTTGTACTACTTGGATTTGAAAGTAGACTTTTTATGTATTATTTATTGTTGTTCATCAAATATTTCCTTTTGTTTGTAATCATTTTTTATCAAATTTTGGCTCTTGATTTGATTGATCTATGGTTGGTTGATTATTGATATATGGTATTAATAATGAGCATGGATGAATATTGAATTGATTATGACAAACTGGTATTGTTTGGTTATGAAAATATTTATGATTCAATATATTTTTTAGTGTTTTGGTTGGTTGGTTATATTGACATGATCTAGATGTAGGGATTTAGTACTGATATTAAGTGGTTTGAGATCTATACACGAGTATTCTACATAAAAGTCGTGTATATGTTCTATGGTTTGAAGTGCATCTTGGTATTGATAGTTGATTAATTTTGTATTATTTTTTTCGTTTGTCAAGAATGTCTTGGTAAGGATGGTTGGTATCTGACAATGTTGATCGATGATTTCTTATTGGCTTTGAGCTTATTCAATGGATTGATTTGGTTTAATTTGATCTGGTGATTGATTTTCTTCAGTGCTTCAGTATTCAATATTCAATATCTAATGATTTAGTATTCGGTGGTTGACACATTGTTTTTGGTTCAATATTTTCTATCTTGGTATATGGTTAGTGTGGGTGGTGGCCTACATGTTTTGATGGTTGATTGAGATAGGTGGATCTAGTATGAAATATTATGAAACGTGTTCCATGGGGTGCTGAGGGTTGGAGCCTTCAGTGAGGAATTTAGAGCTTCCTTCTAGTGGGAGCAGGTAAATTAGAACAGGGGGTTGTAGCTCCCTTCCAGTGGGTTTTGGAGAATGAGTGGAGGTAGTAGCCTGCGTGTTGCTAAGAGTTTGCACCAATACAAAATTGTAGGAATATTTTTTTTATAATAAAAGAAGAAGAAATATATGACATCGATGGTGGTTTTCTCCCAAATTGGGTTTCCACCTAAAATCTCGATGTCCATATGTGTTGATGTGTTGATTATGTGTGATGGATTATTTTCTCTTACTACTCATGGTTAATGAATAATACATGTCTAATAAAATAATGATACATTGATTAAAGTTAAACATCTGATGGAAATTGTGAAAATTTAGTAATCTGCACATACGCGGTTTTGATTCACTAAAGTCATGTACACACACGAATTGTGTGAATAATAATATCATACACATTTCTAAATAAAAACACTGATTCACCCACCTAACCCCACTCCCCCGACCTCCAAACCTCTCCTCATTATTTTTCCTAACATGAAAATCTTGACACTTCAAAAATGTATGATGCCCTAGTTGGATTATATACCTTCAACAACATTGGTTAAAGAATGTGTTATAGGTCAATTTGGGCACCATTCCAAATGACCTGGTTAACTGGGAATCATCTCTAGGACTGATGATCAAGGGTCTATCATTCCCTATCATTTCAGTTGTTATATGCTCTAAGACAGAAAACAAGACAAATAAAACAAGACTTTCATCAGGCAAAGGTTTCCATGGTTTGAATCTTATTGTATAGCATATGAGAGCTCATAAACACAGGCTCTAAGGGGCCTAAGTGCATTGCATATGCAGGTAGCCCCATGCAAGGCTGCTCTACAAAGCACTTCCTGACATTCAAAGGTGCGTTGGTCACATTGGGAGCGAAATTCTCATTGTTCTAGAATCTCCACTTGGCCAGTGCCTTCTAGAAGAGTTCACATGTGTCAAGATTTGGATCCAAGTGTCCATTTGACATATACATGAATGGAAACATGTCTTGCCTATTTTTTGAAAGCTATTGATTGCAAAACAACCTAAAGTTCATCTATAAATTGAACACAGATCTAAGACTTTGAGAAGGAAGAATTTGAGTAGAGAAATGCTGGAGAATTTTAAATTGAGAGTTTGATTTGTGGAGCTGCTGCTGGAGAGATTTATGTTGTGGTGAGACTTGGGAACTATGTTGGAAGGTCACTTCAAATCAGTCACTAGGTTGTAACCTCTCCTTCTATCATCAATAAAGAGTACTTCTTATTTTTCCCTACATGCATATATGTTAACTTTGATTTTCCATGTTGTAAAATCTTGGTTGATGAATGTAGTTTATGCTTTACTGATTTAGCTAACTAGCTTGAATAGATATCTATATTATTGCATCTTTTGTTGTTTCAGTGTTCTTTCTTGCATGAAGCATTCATCTCACAAACCGCTTGAACTTGAAGTTGCAACAGAAGCGACATAACGAGCCATTTGGAAGCAACTGAATAGGTAAGTCTCCAATCCTCTCTGTGTATCTATTCTGAGTTAGGAGAAATGGTAGTATAGTATTTCATCTGTTGTTCTAGACTAGCACCTGTCTAGGGAAGCGTAGTTTATCCATAGATTACAATTCTGGCCCAGCAAACTGGCGACTCCGTTGGGGAGAATTTCTCGTAGTTATAGGTGTTTTAGTCTCTGATTTGCTTTCTAAATCCACCCAATAGATGTTTCACATAAATATTAGAATTTTTTAGAACTTAATTTGCAAAGACATTGAGTTAAACAATATCTTTTTCTTTGTTTACTGCGCCCAACGCACCCTTAGACTGGACACAGTGCTTTGCAGAGCACTGTCTCCCTTCCAAGCCTGTGTTACAGAGCACTGTCTCCCC
Organism: Pinus albicaulis; assembly: GCA_034641835.2. NCBI lineage: Eukaryota > Viridiplantae > Streptophyta > Pinopsida > Pinales > Pinaceae > Pinus > Pinus albicaulis. The sequence goes on along the minus strand of JAXQQM020062793.1, from coordinate 10,573 downwards.
TTGGAGACTATGTTGACTCTTGAAAGCGACCAAATTCCCTTGAATTTGACTTTGCAAATTGCTTCAGTTTTTTTTGCTGCTGTGTTCTGAAAATTTTGATGCTTAATTGATTAGTGACTCTATATACTTCTTCCTCCTTTGGCTGAAAATTTGTTCAATGTTTGTTTAGAAAAGTTTTTCTTTATCATTGACAAGTTGATTTCAAAGTATTTTTTACGATCGCATTAAGAATCATTTGCTTTCGAAATAGGAAATCATCGTAAAATATTAATTTCCTTGATAGGATAAATTATTGTTGAAATCCTCGTTTTTCCTTCAAAAGAGAAATTGTTGTTTGTATTCTTCATTTCTCGAAAGTAAAAAATCATTTTAATTAATGATCTAGTGCACCTAGTTTCTTTTCTGAATTCATAACATTAAGGAAAATGAAAAGAAAAACTTTCATTTGCATGTAGGATTGTGTGTTTTTTTTAAAAGGAACATTAGGAAATCTGCATTTAGTTTGAGATTCATTGATTTTGTTTTTGTTCATTGACTTGTTTGCTCTCAAATTATTTTCTCTCTTCCCTTATTAGCTAGGTTCTTCATTGAAAAAGCTGAAAGTGAAAGTTTGTTTATCATTATTAGCTTGCATTTTAGGAATTTCAAATACATCATCATGGTGAACCTGAAAGGAAAATTGTTAAGCAAGATCAACATAAAATAAATCTCAATCTACTTAACAATGCTTTGGAACATTAACGATAACATTTAGAAGTTCTAGGCTAGAGACGTGTTCTGACGTCGTAAAAAATAACAGCCGTCATTAACTTGTCTACGATACATTCCAAGTGTGATACCTCACTCCACGTACGTAAGCATATCATAGCTCATCCATGTACTCTTGGGTATATCTGGCGGTGTTACAGTACGATAAGTATAAAGGGGTGCTCTCACTATGCGGTTTCGCATCAGATAACGCTAATACAGACTTGGGCCTCCAGGTACCTTTGGGTATATTTGGGAGGACAAATTTTAGGTGCTATCCATCCATAGTGAACCGAGTCGGCCGCCTTGAAATTGTGATACATTGAACAAAAAATTCTGGGAGATTACCTGCTGTACTTCTTGGTTCGCTAGGAGGTATTCTGTAGTTTACAGTTTCTTGGTAAACCATTTTGCCTAGCATTACCCTCTTTTTGTTTATTTGTTTTTGGATAAAATAAATCAGTAATCATGGAAGAACACAATCCTATCCCCCTTCGTTCACGTAGATTAGATTTAAAACCACCTTTAACACCAGAAGTTACTTCTGGTAGGCGAAGGCGATCATGATCTGCCGAATCAAGTACAATTCGTACCTCTGGCGAAACATCATCTTTTAACCCAGAGTTAGCTCAAATTGTTTCCACAAATCCCGGTTCGTTTACTGTTATCTAAACGGAGTCTTCACAGCTACCCATGTTCATGATCCATTCAATCGTTGAGACCATACCTCCTAGACTCGATGTTGTTTAATCAAAAATTGATCCAGATCCTATCTCTTCTTTTCCAGCAAATTCGAATCCCGAAGTAGAACAACTGGAAGTTGTTCCTACCTTGGTCATCCCAAAAAGTTCTATAGCTATTGAAACTCCCATATCACCCAGTCAACCATCTGAAATATATTTTGGGCTTGACGGTGAATTTCTTCCTCCTGGTTTAATCGCGATTTAAGAAATCCCACAACCTGATACACCTTTAAGTCAAACCCATTTTGGGGGAGACCTTTACCTGTACCAGTCTTCTCCTCAATTGTTTCCATCTGCTTTTGTTGATCCTATTTCCATTCAATCTCCCGTCGATTTTCGAGGGTATACATTTGGTCAAACAACCATGTCTAAACCAGCATCTTCGGTTGGGTCTGCTGTTCCAATTACGTTAGCTCCTACCCTCGCTACTCCGTCGATGTTCACAACCTCACCAGAGTCATATTTGCATGGTGGCCCTTCGGTCCCAACATGTTACAAATAATTATCTGGCACTTTCTCTGGTGCACCTTCATGTTCATGGTATTTTCCAATGTCATCATCTGTTATTTTAACTGGTAGTCCTATAGTTAGTACTAAACAACTTGAATCATTACATCCATCATCAGGGCAATATCAAGTCGGTCCTTATGTGTCTATTCCTTTAAGTACCATATCAACTGGACTCCCCGCATTTAGGGAACAATATTTTTCGTCTTATTATCCTCCTTATGTTGGGGGGCAACCTTTGGTCACCCAATACAACAGCACTCAGTCACATTTTGGTCAAACTAATATTGACATGAATTTTTGTCAATGGCAGCCCACTCTGCCTATCCAACCGCAAACGGTTGTACCATCGTATCAACCGGTTCAACCTGTTACACCCACTTCATTACCACTTGTTAATACATCTATACCCCTGTTACAGAATCAAAATCTTGTACATCAACCTTATCAGGCGATCTCTTCAAATCAATATCATCAAATGTTGGCTCTACAGACTCAAAATACTTTGGTTAATTTACAACAACCTTTATCAAGATTTATTTATTCACAAGCTAGTGTACCATTTTATGGGGTTTCACAAATGCAACCTAGTTATACATATCAAATGAATCCAACTTATACTAATTTGGGTTATAATATTGGTGGATAGACCCCTTGGCAGCCACAGGCGCAAATTCCTCAAACTTCATTTCAACAAGTATCATATCTAGGTTTTGGTCAACAGAACTCTCAGGCGTTTGCTATGAAAAACAACCCCTATCTAGGTTACCAACATCAAATCCCATATGTTGGTGCTCAAAGACCTGTTGCCCAAGAAATTCCATCTTACCCTGGCTATGCTCGACCTAACCTCAATAGACAGTTTCCTTTTGTTGCAACCTTGGAATTACCAGATTTAAATCGGTTAACCAACGATCCTAGCAATTATGCTCCTTCGTGGTCAGTGATACCTCATAAATTACCCTCTTAAATTCCTAAATTCAATGAAAAACCCAGAGAAGATCCGTCGACTCATGTTATGACTTATCATTTATGGTGTTCATCAAATTCCTTGAATTATGATTTTGTTCGACTACGTCTTTTTCGGCATACGCTTACAAGTCCGACTGCTAAATGGTACATTGAATTACCTAGAGCTTCTTTCGACAATTTCACTGCCTTAGCTACTATATTTTTGACCCATTTCCAGTTACCAATAAGATACTAAACTGGAACAAAAATCTTGACCAATTTCAAACAGAGTAATGCTACTCACATTTCAGATCATATTCATGAGTGGCGTCGCCATCGACAAATGGTTAAGACATTTTTTCCCGATCAACTCCTTGCTGAATGGTTCATTAAATCCCTGTTATCATTTATAACTGAGGATGTGGCTAAAGGTGGCATCGTCACATAAGAAAAAGTTATCGCTCATGCCTCATATTTAGACTTGATTTACACTTAGTCTGGCACGATCAATGAAAAAATTCCTAATGCGTTGCGATCTAATTTCAATGTTCCTCCTCAAATAAAGGACTCTCATGCTAGAGATGGCTTGATAGGCACTGCAAACACACACCACACTACTGCATCTGATCCTGCTCCTACTTCCGAAATTAATGTTGTGTCATTTGATAACGGCAAAAGTGACAAGTAACCAGGAAGTAAGAAAAAGGGTAAATCAAAGAAAAAGAAAACTTCTAACTCGTAGGAAATATCTTCTGATCAACCGTTAGGACCACGGAAACCTCGTTATCCATGCATAATCTGTAACGAGGAAAATTTTGGTAGGGATTTTCCTCACTGTGTTTAAGTATCAAAAATAATCAAGACTTCTCATGCATCAGTTGTGTTGACAGACCCATTTCCAAATCCATACACAAATTTGGTTGCTACGGATCCAACTCCTAGTTCCCAATTTTTAATGTTATCCACCAAAAAATCTTCACAAGATATTTTGGTGTTGACATGGAATAAATACTATGGTATTCTGGCCAATGATCAACCTACTACCTCGACAATGAATCCAACTAATGAATCAATACCACCTCTTGTTATTCTTGAATTGACAATTAAGGCACCAAAGGGAGTAATTCATAAATCGACATATAATCCTCGAGCAAGAGATGAAAAAATTATAATATAGTTGAATATTTGGCTCAATCCCCTTTAGCTATGTCTGCTCTTGAGGTATTAAAAAATTGTCCCTCCCAGAAGCAGGCTTTATTGTCGGCAATTTGTGGAATTGATCCGACTGATTCTAATCTTGTCATCTTTAATCATAAGGGCTATGTGTTGCAACTACCAGTAGAATTGGCATTCTCCATCAAAGTAAATGTTCTCAATAACCTTGTTCATTGCAATATTATTTATGAGGGAGAATCTACGTGCATTATGTCTCTAAACTGTTGGACGTCACTTGGCTCGCCGCGATTATCACAATCATCAATGACATTGAAGGATTTTGATGGAAGAACATATAAACCTTGTGGTATTATCAATAACCTGCATGTTGAATAAGGGGGAAAAACAATAAGTATTGATGTTTGAGGTTGTTGACAGACCCCTTGACTATAATATTTTACTCGGAAGACCATGGGTATATGCGATGACTGGTATTGTTTCTACATACCGCTTGGGTCAATTTAGTGTGTCCTAAATTGCTACATTAATTTATCAATCCGGGATTCGTAAGTTGATGAAGTGCGGCGCACTATATGTGCAAGATAACCTATTTCTTAACTTTTTGTTGTTTTTGGTTTTCTAATGTGAGATGGAAATTCTAAAATAAAAAAAAAGTATGGTTATGATTGTTCAAGGAAATGATATCCTCTATAATTATTTACCAACTTGAAACTTAAAAAAAAAAAATTTGAAACATACAATGACAAAACTTGAAAGGAAATGAAAATGTGCTGCTGAAATGAAAATGTGTTGCTAGTCTAATGAATCAAAACAGTGAACTATTGAGCATGGAAACCAAACTATCCTTGTTGTTGTCTAAACACAAAAGAAAACTATGCTGAAAGAAATCCAAAAGTTGCAACAAATTAAATCTAAATCAAATTACATCAACCTATCTTCTGATCCTTCATCATTAGTCCAGCTATGATTTTCGGAGGTAACCATAAACAACTTGAGTAACTGATATCTAACTTGCAGAAAGTAAACTAATATCAAACCACACATTCATAATTCAATCCCTCACCACCAGTCCAGCTGTGGCTTTTGGAGGTAACTGAAGATGTCATGCACAATTTAATATTTCTAACACGGAGAAAATGATGTCAAACTACACATCCATAATTCAATCCCTCACCATCGGTCCATTGGCTTTCGGAGAACAGCCGAAGATGTTATGAGAAATTTAATATATCTAACTTACCCAAGAGAAACTAATATCAAACTACACATCCATAATTCAATCCCTCATGGTCAGGTAGCTTTCGAAACAATGAAGATGTTATGGAAAATTTAATATATCTAAATCTAACTACTGAAGCAAATGAGCAAGACTGAAATAAACAAAGCAGTACTGAAATTAAACAGAAACTAAGAAAAGTAAATTAGCAGCAGAACAATATTAATTCCATGTCATTAGTCAACATAGTCAAAAGTGCTGCAAATTCATTGCCTATTTATAACACAAACAAGAACCTTTGATCGATTAACAATAACATAAAACATGAAAAGACGAAGCTAAAATGGATGACATGAAAAGATTATATTGAAAATGAAGCATATATACCACAAAAGATGCAATATAAACATGTGAATGGATTGGCACAATGAGCTTTTAAAGAAATAAAACAAGAAATATACAATAATGGAACAGCAGAGTACGAGGGCCCTCTTTCATGTGTAACAATCTTCAAGTACGAATTACGTTTGGAAACAGTCTTCTTATATTAAAATGCAGTCATAACAGAAAGGTGATATTACGGCACAGTGGCAGCGTAATTACATTACAGAGCAGACTAATAAAAACTAACAGAGACTAATCTAATATGCGTATGCAAACGCGTTATTTATAACAAAGGAAATATAACTAATTCCCTGAAGTTTATGCTGATGGAGAACACGTAAACCATTACGCCCAAAGATCTAGGATCATGGCCGCGTTGGAAAGTAAATCTATGAGGAGTGGATGTTTGAATTCGGCTATGGGGCCATGTACAGATGTTGATTTGTCTTCCGCAATTCAGAAACAGCCATATAGATCTCCACGTGACACGAAACAGAGTCCTGTCACCGTGGAACTCTACCGTTGACTTCCATTTGGCCACCTTTGACTGCAGCCTCCCTAGATGAATTTGCTTGAGCCAATAGGACACGATCCATGTCCACATCATTTCTGACTTGCCCATGTGGCTCGTTTCTCCTGAAGACACCTGTAACATAGAGTTTCACAAAATGGCTACGGAAAGTTGCAGCAGCTGCGGAAAGTGGCAAGATTCCGCAGCTAAATGAGCAAAATATAAATCAAACAGCAGACACAAAAATATAGTTAAAAACCATTTTAGATGCTCTTTTGCAATTAATATACAATGATATTGACAACTGGGAAGGTTCAGGTGAATGAAAAAGGTATAGAAAGGTGTATGGAAAAGATGCAGATTTGAGACTCAACATACCCCCAATGTGAAGGTGTTGCATGTCCTCATGCAACCAAAATTTTGATAATCCTTCTTCAGTTCATATGCCTTGACACTTCAGCCAGTACATCTAATCCTCTCCTCTTCTTCCTTGGTGCTGCTAACATCCTGGGCTTCTTCATTAAGCATCTAAATTTGATATTAACCAGTGCTCTGCTTAACTTCTGGCATTTCTTTTTCAATTTCTTGTTCTTCTTCTGCCATATTCCCAGATGTAGCATGGTATTATCATGAATGATTTTGTCCAATTTACTTTGTTCCTTCAATGCCTCATTTTCATTTTTAATGTGTTTATTTAAAAGCTCTAGCTCAAAGACTTCCTGTTTTAGTGATTGGACTAGATCATCTTGTACTGTGTGAGGCTGGATGGACGAAGTACTGGGACCTGTAGCTGCTTTTTCCAAAGATTCTATATAATCATATACTTCTTGTTGCTTGGGGTCTATTTCAGGTGTCATTTTTATTGGGCTATCCCCAAAATGCCGTGAAGGAGAGTTATCTTCAAAATCTGGCTGAGAAGGGCTCACATCAACATCTTGCTGAGAATGGGATGGACTATGTTCAATGTTTGACTGAGAATGAAATGAACCAGGTTCACTAACTGACTGAGAGTGAGATGGACTATGGTCAGCTGGGGATTGTTCAGATGTTTCTTCTCCCAAATCAATAAAATGAGGACCCTTCATTTGCATTTTCCTCAATTTCCCCTTAAGTCTGGAACTTCTTCTCACACGCTGTGGACCACTGTCCTTTTGCTTTTGTTTTCCTTTCTCTGTCTTCTTGGCCATAGATGATTGTTTTTGAAGATAAACTAATCTCTCAGATAACACTTGATGATCTTCTTCTTCAGAAGAAGGGATTTGATGTATAGCCTCAATACTTTTTCTCTCTTTTGGTGTTATTGGCTTCTTACCCTTAGTTTATTTCTTCTTCCTCTTTGACAGTCTCTCTTCCCTATCAGTTCTTTCAATTGTAGTAGTAGAAGTATTTTGAATTTCATCATTTGTTCTCTTTCTCCTACTCCTTCTTGATGTGTTACCTTCAGGAATTTCTTGAGTAGGAGTACTTTGAGTTTCATCATTTATTCTTTTTCTCCTACTCCTTCTTGATGTGCTACCTTCAGGAATTTCTTGAGGTTCCTCAAAGAAATTTCTAATCAAAAATTGTTCCCATGTGTCTTTCTTCTCCTTTAACTCTTTTTCAATCAAAATTTTTACAAGACCGTGGTGATATAAATGTGGTTCTACATCTCCTAAATGCTTCTGAACAGTCACAGACATTTTCTTCAAACTATTTAATAGAAAATATGGGAGATTGAGAGCTTGATTATCTAGAAAATTCATCAGCAATCTGGTATGGTACATATACATGGACCCAAAACGACCTTCACAGGTAATGAATTTTTGAACAACTAGCAGCAAAGTAGCCCATTCCTCTTTCAATGCATGAACAAGAATTCCTCTTTTAAAAATAGTTATGTCCATACCTTGGTTTCGTAAGATTTTTCTCCAGGCTTCATCACTGATGCTTTTATTCTTAAACCAACGCTCACCCTCTTGAAGAAGTTCCGTGGCAGATGCTATAGATGCTTCATTGACCGCAAACTTAAGGTCTCCAATCTCTACTTCCAAGCCATTAAACGACCTTGCGAATGCTTTTGTCACTTCTTTATGATAGCCTCTGAATTTTTGGATAAACCGCAGCCACTTTGATTTCTTCAATATATCCCTTACTTGCGGATATCCCTCCATGAACTTAGGTCCTTCCGGTTCTGCTCTTAGCAATTTACCCATTTTTCTTTCTGCTCTTCAAAGATTTGCCTGCGTGAGGATTCAATGGAAATAGAACGGCTGAATGCACGGAGATGAGCACAATGACCGTAGGTAGATATCAAAGAGTGGATATACAGGCTGTAGCGTAATAGAGAACGAAATGGAGTGAGACAGAACAGAGAGGGGTTTCGTGAGCACGGCAGAGATACGGCTGTGAGATTAACAGAACAATAGGAGGAGTATAACACATCCGACAATGTTTTGAAATTTGGTGGCTGCAAAATAAATGTGAGCACGTTTAAACAACGGCTATGGATTTATGCGGCTGTAAGAGTCCGTGGTCAAATCAACTACGTCTCATTATCACCGGTGGAATATCGGAGTATGAGTGAAGATCGGGGGTTTAATTATGGAATCGTTTGAGAATGAATGCGGGAGGATCATATGGAGATCGTGAAAGGGTTACGGAATTTGTCAATATAATCATTGCACATAATGGATGGAGCTTATGGTTTTAGAACTATATAAAAATGTGTTTTCAATGCTATTTGAAATGAATTTTACTCATACCTTGGAATCTTTGCCTTTTTCCTTGGTCTTCAATTAGTTGCTCTCCATTGGTATCTTGAATGCTCCATGCCTTTATTTTTGGTCCTCTCACCTGCATTTAATTTCATGATTATGGAAATAACATCTGGCTGTACATTCTTTTGAAAACAGAGTTGTAGCTGCGGAATCTGCTTCTGGCTGCGGAAACTGGTGTCAGCTGCGGAAACAGATGTTAGCTGCGGAAACTGACACAGCTATTATTTGGATGAATGAACATGAACGGATGACAAATGACCAGATGGAAATGGTCATGAAAAAGAATTTTATTGATGAAATGGAATAAAATGAAGTGAAATGGAATGAAGTGGAGTGAAAATGAAGTGGGATGAAGTGGAATGGAATGGAGTGGATGGTCACAAAACTTGTAAAATGAAAGAGAGATTTTTTTTTTTTTGAAAATATAGAGTGTCAGGTGTTCCTGATTTTCACCCTATATTTTCTGTATAAGACTGCCAATCAGTGATTGGTTTTCAGGCTTATACAATTTTTTTTTTTTTTTTTTTTTAATTGAAAAGAACAAAAGCTAGGCTGGTGGAGAAGAAGAATTCTTCTGTACCAGCCTGATTGCAGAATTCTCTTGAAACACTTTGACAAAATCCTCTTTTGAGAGTGGCTTATGATAAACTTTCAATCTGTGGCCATTCACAATAAGAGGAATTTGAAAAAATCCTCTTTTGAGAGTGGCTTATGATAAACTTTCAATCTATGGCCATTCACAATAAGAGGAGTTTGAAACTCATCAATGGTCTTGATTCTTACCGCTCCATTGCTAAAGATCTTGTCGATCTCATATGGCCCAAGCCAATGAGTCTGAAATTTTCCTTGAAAATCTTTAAACTTGGAATCAAATAACAATGCCCAATCTCCTTCTTGAAACTTCTTCTCTTTGATGTACTTGTCATGCCATTTATCTCTTTGATATTGAACTAGATCAGTTCTTAAAATTGCTTCTTGTCTGATCTCATCTAGCTCATTCAACTGCTCCATTCTATGCTTTTGGGCTTCTGATAAGTCCATCCCCAATTGAACTGCTATCTTGAAGGTCTTGACTTGGAACTCAATGGGGAGCAAGACTTCTTTCCCATAAACAAGTTCATAGGGAGAATGTCCTGTTGTATTTCTCCATGTAGTTCTGTAGGCCCACAAGGCTTCAGGAAGCCCTTCTGCCCAATCTCTTCTATGTAGATGAACAGTTTTGGTGATGATACTTTCAAGAACTTTGTTTGTGGACTCCACTTGACCATTTGCTTGTGGATGGTAAGGAGTAGATCTTCTGTGCTTGATTTTGTATTCTTCCATCAACTTCTCCACCAAATTTGATGTGAATTGGCTCCCATGATCTGTCACAATTTCTCTTGGAACACCAAAGCGAGTAAAAATATCCTCATAAAGAAAATGAAGAACTGAATTTTCAGTAGCAGATACTAATGCTTTGCCTTCTACCCATTTAGTAACATAATCAGTACAAACCAATATATACTTCTTTTGCTTAGATGGTGGATTAATAGGTCCAATGAAATCTAAAGCCCATTTTTCAAAAGGTTCAATGAGTACCTGT
>JAXQQM020072603.1:0-89145 GCA_034641835.2 Pinus albicaulis | reverse complement strand
AATATTCCCATTAAATCTCATGCCCTTTACATTTCTAGCAATAGGTGATAGTCCATGGCCACGGTTCCTTACATGACTGTGTTTGAAATTAGTGAATTCAAGAAAAAATCGCTAATGCCATTTTTATTTATTTGTCTCGTACCTCTTCTAACACCTGCAAGCTTGTCGACATAAAGTGCATGAGGGATCCATATTCAATATAGAGCTTGGACATAAAGTGCATGGAAAGATGGGAAATAAATGATTCAAAATGGTTAAAATTGAGAAGGTGTTAAAACATGATGTTGCTCTACCACATCCAACATGATTTGAGCATAGACTAGGGGGTGCATTGGAATCTTATGAGATTGGGCCAGAATCAAATTTGCAACCTCACTGTCATGATCATGCCATAAATATTCCCCAAGATAGGGTTAGATTCATATGTACATAAAACATCCTCACTAAGTGAAAATATAATTTCTCCTTTTCATTGGGCTTTTAGACATCTTATGTAGAATCAATCTTAGAATTTCTTAGATTTTCCAAATTGCCATGTTTTGGTTCTTGAACTTCTACAAATTTATTATGATCATTATTCTTACACATGCATTAAGACTACAAGTGTCATTTCTGAAGTTAAATAGGAACTTGGTGGTTTTATATGGGTTGATATTTTCCATTCTATGATACTATCTACATCTCTAATTGCATGGTCTTCATATATGTTTTGTGTAATTTGCATGTAAAGTACTTTTTGGTAGTGAGCACTAGATGGTGGGGAACAATGTTTTAGTACATTATTATGACTACCATGCTATTTAAAATTATTGCATCTATAATGCTTTTTGATTATTGTGTTTTTGCGAAAACAAAATCACATTTTACCATGGTTCAGCCTTTTAATTACAATTTATGATTTGGTATTTATTACGGAATTGGAACAAGCTAGAATGGAAAATGAAAATTTTGGCAAAAGGGTCTATGTTTTATCTCCTTATTAATGATCAATTCGTTGGGCTAGGAAGGGTCGAACTACTGCTGAGTCAGGCTTGTTATGCTAAGGAGTTGTATGTTATGTTGAAATTTCAATAATTGATGCCACTCCAACCAAATTTGATTGAGGATGTTGATGAAGGTACATACATCCATTGGAAGATCATGGATTTGTGGCACAACATAGGTAAATCAAAATATTGAAGCATGTTTTCAAATATTATTCATAGTATAATACATTTTTTTTTGAGTAAATACTAACCTTATTTACATTCGTTTATAGGTGCAAGTGTTTCTTCTACATTTTCTATTGGAGACAATGTAGATCTTCTACAAGATGGAGTGAAGGTGGGTGAGGGCTCCATTTTCAATACCGATCTTGGACATAAAGTGGATGGAAAGATAGTAAAGAAATTATGTATAGTGGTTAAAATTGAGAATTTGTTAAAACATTGATGCTCTACCACATCCAACAGGATTTGAGCATACACTAGGGGGTGCATTGGAATCTTATGAGATTTGGTCAAAATAAGATTTGCAACCTCACTGTCTGATCTGGATTTATGATGGAACGCAATAGAATAAACATATAACCATAAATACAAAGATGCAACATAAATAACACTTTGTTTCATTAATATCAAAGAACTGAGATTTGCTTACAAACAGAATGGAAATAAACTAGCTAGGGTGTTGGTAGCTATCTCTAAGAAGAGATCTGGTTAAAATGAGGCTCGAGGGCCTATTTATTATTTAGAAACAATGGAAAACCCTAAAAATCCAAAACCCTAACCTTAGGAGATGAAGCGCCAAAACTATGGGCCCTGTTTGGGTAAAGTGGTGTTTCAACTTCTCAGGGACGTAACTTTGGCATACAATCTTCGTTTGACGTGAACCATACCTCGTTAGAAAGATCTATCCGAGGACTAAAAATTTTGACTAATCAACATTGACCCATGGGCCCATCTTTCTCCTGGGTTTCCAAAAAAACATCGTTTAGCGCCTCAAAACGACTCCGGAAATTCAGGACCTGAAAAACAACTAAATGTAGTAAGTTGTGCCAAAACTAAAAATCTGAAAGAGATAATGGTGGGGCCCCAAGTGGAATAGGTGGGTGACCACCAATATACACCTGGATCATTCCTCCCCGCTTAGGAATAAATGGTCCCCATTGTGTTAAGTTCCTCCATGAGATGAGGAAACTTCTGCTGAACTTCGTCCCTAGTGAACCACTTTCCTTGGTGTAGGAGTTGGCCAGCTTTGACAACCTGATACAGTTGGATCTTCTGTTGGCAAGTGTTCTTGATTTGCATGTCCATGATACAATTTATGGTGGTCTGTTCCATGCAGTCTAGGTTTAGCTCTGTTGGTGTGAGTTGTTCTACAATTTCAGAGGTGTCCAGTAGAGGTGGGAAGTAGGTACGAAGGTGGTCCACATGCAGACCAAGGAGTAGTGGAATACTGAGCTAGAAGGCATTGTTCCCTACAACCTTGGTGATGGTGTATGGCCCGTATCGGAGCGGGCGAAGCTTGCAGTGGGGTCCATTGAGGCGCTCCTTCTACAAATGTAGCCACACTTTGTCGCCTACCTGGAAGTTTGTAGAAATTTTCTGAATAATGAAGATTTATCCACTGAGATTATCCTGGTCACACACTAATTCAAATTCATGCATAACACATAACCTCTTCTACAATTGATCATCAATTTGCGGAAATAGAAACAGTCGCATGCGCACATAAACACAATATGTAATGGGGAAATATTATAGCTGAAAACCCCCAGCTATTTTGTATATTATAATAGAATAGAACATGTAACAATCTCAATACAATACTCCTCACAAGTACTCAGTACTGTCTCCAAAAGTTACACACAAACTAGCTCAGTTTTGAACAAGTCACAGGTTCAAAACTCATCCACTAATTGCCTGTCTCTATTGCGCAATCCAAGTTGGTGTAATGAGAGATCCAAGTTCGAATCTCCTTGGCTTCAACTGCGCAATCCTCATGGGCAATCTCCTCCAATGCTTGTGCAAATCTCATGCACAACTGATGTCGCAACTAATAGCAAACTCACCCTTTCATCTACCTCTTCCACTGGTCTTCACTGAACTGTCCATGCACTGTAGTAAAATGATGTGTTCTTGAGTTGAATAATGAGTTAATAATTAGTGAATTAAATAATATTTAATTCACTCCGCTCATATCTAGTGTATTAGCTAGTTAAACTAAATACAACTAGTTCAACTAAGTTAAACAGAACACAACTCCACCAACTATCTCATCAACTCCACCAAACTCCGCCACTTGAGTTCTAACTGAATTCAACCATGCATGAGCTCACCAAACCCCTAGGAATAGCGTAATTCCTTCTGTCAGATGCATGAGCCACATCCGTAGCTCCAACTGAAGTGTTGTAAGAGAATAAACTGAAGTTTAGAGTCCAAATATTATTTAGGGCTAATAATATTTGACTGACCTATTTTTAGACAAGCAGTCTAAAAATAGACTTCGACTTGTATGTCTAAAAATATAGGTCCATCTATTTTTACCAACTCTACCAATCATCCAAGAATAGCATACTGCAACTCCTAGACCATGCTCCATATGTCTAAAAATAGACATAGTCTAAAAATAGACTTTGCGCCAAAAATAGCATGCGGGCCCACTTAGTGAAGGCGACTTCATTTCACTAAGCTCCATCATCTTGTTGCATTTTCAACACTCCCTCTCAACAAGATATGGATTATCTGCAACCCCTATCCTGCCTCTGTGGAATTCAAATTTTCTCCTGGTGAGCGCCTTCGTCAAGATGTCAGCATCCTGATCCTCCGTGGGAACATATGAAAGTAACATGATTCTCCGCTGAACACAATCTCTGATATGATGGTACCTGATGTCGATGTGTTTGGATCTATCATGAAATACTGGATTAGCCGAGAGCTTGATGCAGCTCTGGTTATCACAATAAATCACAATAGGCTCCAAATGCAACCCGAACAATCCAACGAGGATCTTCCTCATCCAAATAGCCTCGCATGCAGCCAAGCTTGCTGCCATGTACTCGGCCTCTGCTGAACTGAGTGCCACGGATCTCTGCTTCCTGTTGTACCAGGAAACTGCTGTCGACCCAATGCTGAAAACTCCTCCAGATGTGCTCTTCCGGTCCGTTGGGCTCCCTGCCCAATCTGCATCAGTGAAGCCAGAAAGCTTCGCTCCATCCTCCTGTCTGTACCATAGACCATATCCCGATGTGCCTCTAATATAGCGCAATACATGCTTGCCTGCCTTCCAAAAGAGCTTGTTAGGCTTAACCATAGCTTGCGAAAGCTGGTTAACAGCATAGCATATATCGGGTCGTGTATTGACCAGATACATAAGCGACCCCACCAACTGTCGATAGACAGTGGCATCCACTACCTCCGCTGAAGTAGCATCCTCCTTCCTCCAACCACCGGGAAGAGGAGTGTCAACAGGCTTGCAGCCTTGCATGTTGAACCTCTCCAGAATCTCCCGAGCATACTTGCCCTGAGAAACAAACAGTCCTCCGTTGCGCTGCCAAATCTCCAATCCCAGGAAATAATGAAGGATGCCCAAGTCCTTCATCTCAAACTCTCGTGCAAGATCCTCCTTGCATGAAAGTATCAACGGCTCATCTCCCGTCAAAATCAGATCATCTACATACAGTACGATGATCAACAGCTTCCCCTCCACCACAATCTGGTACAGGTTAGGATTCGCCTCACTCTTGGAGAATCCAAGCCCGGTGAAGTAGCTGTCTATGCGAGTGTACCAAGCACGAGGTGCTTGCTTCAGCCCGTACAGTGCTCTCTTGAGTCGGCACACATGCGACTCATTGCTAAAGATCTCGAAACCTTCAGGCTGCTCTATGTACACCTCCTCCTCAATGACTCCGTTGAGGAACGCAGTCTTCACATCCATCTGATGGATGTGCCATCCCATCTGCGCTGAGAGAGCTAGGATCATCCGTATGGAAGAGTACCTTGCGACAGGTGCAAAGGTCTCCTCATAATCGATCCCCTCAATCTGTGAGAAGCCACGGGCAAAAAATCTTGCCTTGTACTTCTCCACACTCCCGTCAGCCGCCTGCTTCACTTTGTAGATCCATCGCGAACCCACCACTGATTTCCCCTCCGATCGTGGGACAATCTCTCATGCATTGTTTCTGACAATAGAATCATACTCTTCCACCATGGCATCTACCCATGTGGGTTCCTCCACAGCTTCCTCGAAAGAGGATGGTTCTGTCACGACACATTTTCTCACAAGAGCCATGTATCCAGTGTACCGGTTCGGTGACTGCCTCTGTCTGCGCTGTGCTGTAGGTGGTCCTACAACCTTCTCTGCATCTCGAGCCAGTCGCTCAGCTTCTGTAGTGCGCTTGCGCCCTCTGATGGTTGGCGCTGCATGAGTGGTCTCTTCCACTCCATGATCTTCCTCTTGTGGCTGATCCACATCAGGAAGCTCATCCTTAGGAACTAATAGCTCCTCATCTGCATGCAAGTGTGGCTCCCTCTCAAGCGAACACTTCATGGCTTTCTCCTCCTGAAATTTGATATCCCGTCGCACAACAGTCTTGCGACTGTCTGACAAATACACACGATAGTTGTGGGGCGTATCAGTGTATCCCACAAATATCCCAACCTCTGCGGTCGGCTCCAGCTTCTTCCTGGCATCCTTCGTCACATGCATGTAGACAGGAGAACCAAAAATCCGCAAATGGGAAATATCAGGCCTCTTGCCAGAATAAGCCTCCTTCGGTGTACTCATGCCAAGAACCTTGTGAGGACAACGGTTCTGCACATACACTGCTGTATTGCATGCCTCGGCCCACAAGTGAAGGGGTAGGCCCTGATCATGCAACATCGCCCGTGCAGCACCCATGATCGTTCTGTTCTTCCGCTCAGCCACCCCGTTCTGCTGTGGGTTATGGGGTGCGATGAGCTCTCTCCGAATCCCTTCTGCGCTGCAAAAGTCCTTGAATTCAATAGAGATGAATTCACCACCATTGTCGCTCCTAAGAGCCTTCACATGCTTCCCTGATTCCTTCTCAACCAGCGCCTTGAACTCACAGAACTTTGAGTATGTCTCGCTCTTCTTTTGCATGAAGAAGATCCAGCACTTCCGAGAGAAATCATCGACAAAGATCACATAGTACTTGTGCTTTGCTGTCGAAGCTACTGAGAAAGGTCCACACACGTCTGTGTGAATTCTCTCAAGGATCGTCGTGGCACGACTATCCTTCTCATGAAAGGTGGCTTTCTGCATATTTTCCCAAGATACACCTTGCTTGAGTACGAGCACGCAGGTGCCCGTAGGAAGTCCGGTGAAATCTCGCGCAGTATCTTCAGTTCCCATAGTGAAGGTGGCCCAATCTCCTGTGCCACAGCTCGCCCTCATCATCCCGGCTCACCACTTCTCCCGCCTTGCATGCCATTGCTGCGCAGCCATCTACTTGCAACTGATAAAGGTTCTTGACTCAAACCCCTATCTTCCGGGTCTCTCCAGATGTCTTACTGCGCAGGAAAGCCTTTCCTTCGCTGAAGACCACATCATACCCTTTGTCTTCCAACATCGCCACAAAGATCAGATTCTTCATCAATCCTGGAACATGCAATACTTCCTTCAATACGAAGGGTCTACCAGACTCCCTCTCAAAGGAAATGGTACCGATACCAGTTGCACTGTATCTACCATCATCGCCCATCTCGATGTGCACTCCAAGATCTTTTTCCTCCATATTTGAAAACAGATCTCAATCTCCTGTCATGTGAAATGACGCACCACTGTCCAAGAACCATACTGATCCCATCACACTTGAGACCAAGCATGTGATCAACAAAAAATCCAGCTCGAACTGGGAGGCCAATGCCTCTCTCGCTGCAGATCCAGAAGCATGCTTATTTTTCTTCTTCTGCGGACAATTTGTGGCATAGTGTCCATGCTAGTGACAGTGAAAACACTTCACCTTGGACATGTATTTCTTCTTGCCTTTCGCACCAGACTAAGAAGCTTTCTTGCTCTTCCCCTTCTTTTCTTTGGTAGCCAAAGCGCAATTTTCTTCATCATATGCCTTTGATGAAGATCTGTCCCTGGTAGTCCGCCTTATCTCCTCTTGCATGAGATTCGCCCAAAGTTGCTCCCATCCCGGCAACTTCTCCCGACCATTGACAGAGTCCTGATAGGAATGCCAACTCTTCGGAAGACCAAGGAGAGCCAGGTCCACCAAGTCCTCTTCATCGACAGTCACCCCCACACTTCCCAGCTCATCTCTGCATTGAGTGAACTTCGTGAGGTACTTGGCGATACTATCGCCTTTCTCCATCTTAATGTTTCTGAGTTTATCCTTGAGCGCCAGCTTCCTTTGGTCGCTCTTTCTCTGGAATAGATCTGTCAACACTTTCCACATCAAATATGGAGAAGCTTTTCCATGCAGGCTGGATACAATGTGATCCTTCACGCCCTCCAACAGAATCCTTCGACATTTCGCCATCTTCTTTTTCCAAGCCTCAACTTCAGCAGGATCAGTAGGCTTTTGGACATCCATATCTACGAACTCCTTCAACCCATTATCTTCTAATACTACCTCCATCCGATCTTTCCATGCAACATAATTCGAACTACCTTCAAGAGCATATTTGAGTTGCAAACCGTTGAAAGACATTTCAACTCCGGCACCAAGAAAACAAAACTGCTGCAAAATTCGAATTCCAAGCTCAAAAATCAACTGCTTCTGGATCTGTGAGAAAAAAATTATTTCTAGCATAGAGATCGACTGTAAGGGCATTTACTGGATATATCACCTTTCAAAGAAAGGATGAATCCAGAGGCTACTTGGCCCGTTACATACTTTTTCTACCGAAATAAGTTTGTAATCACTGTAATATATCCCGATGATCAATTCGCTCCGATACCATGTAGAAATTTGATGAATAATGAAGATTTATCCATTGAGATTATCCTGGTCACACACTAATTCGAATTCATGCATAACACATAACCTCTTCTACAATTGATCATTAATTTGCGGAAATAGAAACAGTTGCATGCGCACATAAACACAATATGTAATGGGGAAAGCTTATAGCTGAAAACCCCCAGCTATTTTGTATATTATAATAGAAGAGAACATGTAACAATATGAGTACAATACCCCTCACAAGTACTCAGTACTGTCTCCAAAAGTTACACACAAACTAGCTCAGTTTTGAACAAGTCACAGGTTCAAAACTCATCCACTAATTGCCTGCCTCTATTGCGCAATCCAAGTTGGTGTAATGATAGATCCAAGTTCGAATCTCCTTGGCTTCAACTGCGCAATCCTCATGGGAAATCTCCTCCAATGCTTGTGCAAATCTCATGCACAAATGATGTCGCAACTAATAGCAAAACTCCACCCTTTCATCTACCTCTTTCACTGGTCTCCACTGAACTGATCATGCACTGTAGTAAACTGATGTGTTCTTGAGTTGAATAATGAGTTAATAATTAGTGAATTAAATAATATTTAATTCACTCCACTCATATCTAGTGTATTAGCTAGTTAAACTAAATACAACTAGTTCAACTAAGTTAAACAAAACACAACTCCACCAACTATCTCATCAACTCCACCAAACTCCGCCACTTGAGTTCTATTGAAGTCAAATATGCATGAGCTCACCAAACCCCTGGGAATAGCGTAATTCCTTCTGTTAGGTGCATGGGCCACATCCGTAGCTCCAACTGAAGTGCTGTAAGAGAATAAACTGAAGTTTAGAGTCCAAATATTATTCAGGGCTAATAATATTTGACTGACCTATTTTTAGACAGGCAGTCTAAAAATAGACTTTGACCTGTATGTCTAAAAATAGAGGTCCATCTATTTTTACCAACTCGATCAATCATCCAAGAATAGCATACTGCAACTCCTAGACCATGCTCCATATGTCTAAAAATAGACATAGTCTAAAAATAGACTTTGCGCCAAAAATAGCCTTCGGGCCCACTTAGTGAAGGAGAATTCATTTCACTAAGCTCCATCATCTTGTTGCATTTTCAACAAATTTGTGTGGCACTCGATGTTGATCATGGAGTTGCTTGTACTTAACATTGGCTCTGTCCAATATGTCATGAACTTGTTGGTGGATGTGCTGAATGCACTCGATGAAGCTATTTGCTTTGTCAACTTTAGACTGGACATGAGTCGAATCAGCCTGAGTAGCTGCAAATGGCATGGCTACATCAATGGGACATAGTGGTTGGAATCCCAAGCCCACCTAAAAGGGGCTGTGGCTGGTTGAGCTGTGGAGAGCCAGGTTATAACTATGTTGTACATAGGGGAGGCTCTCATCCCATGTGCGTGGATGCTTTGAATTGTACATGCGTATAATGTGTACAATAATTCTGTTGACGATCTCTGTCTAGCCATCTGTTTGGGGATGGAAAGTTGTGGACTTGGTGAGCTTGGTGTCCAGCATTGACTAGAGGCTGGACCAAAATGTGCTAAGGAACCTGCTATCCCGATCTGATATGATAGACTATGGGATCCAAAAGTGCACCCACACTCATTCAAAGAAGAGTTTAGTAGTGGCTTCTGCTGTGATATTCTTCTTGTAGGCCGCCATAATGGCCATCTTTGAGAATCTGTCGACGACCACGAAAACACAGTCATTTCCATGCTTAGTAGAAGGTAGGCCTGAAATTTAATCCATGGAGATGGATTCCCAAGGTCGACTAGGGGTAGGTAGCAGAGTATATAGGCCTTGCTTCCTGATGGTTGGTTTGGCAATGACACAAGCAGTGCAGGATCTGATGTGCTTCCTGACATCCTTTCGAAGGTTTGGCCAATAGAAATACTTCTGCAGTACTACTACTGCTTTCTTGACCCCGAAATGCCCAACGACTCGACTGTAGTGTGCTTCCCATATCATCCTGGCACGCTCAATTGAAGGAACACAAAGGTGTCCCAGGTGACATAAAAATGCATCTTGGAGGTGATAATTTCAAAGTTGTGTACCCCCTAAGAGTGCCTTGTATGTGTGGCCGAATTCTGAGTCTCTCTTGTGGAGAATTGGCCAAGTAGAAGTCTCGTGCCCACAAGAGTTGAGAACGGTGTTGAGCGCCATGATCGGTGGTCAGCTGAGGCAGTCTGCAACATTATTGGTGCTACCCTTCTTGTACTTGATGTTCAAATGAAACTGTTGCAGATATGTGGACCACTTTTGATGGCGATCATTCTACAACTTCCCTTGTGTCTGTATGAACTATAGGGGCTGATGGTCTATGTGGATGATTGTTTCCTTCCCCAAAATGTAATGATTCCATTGTCGACAAGCTTGCACAATGGAATACATTTCTTTTTCATAAGTGGGATACTTGCGAACTGTGTCAGACAATGTCTGACTGTGATATGCCACTGAATGTCCCTATTGAGTAAGAACTGCCCCAATAGCATAGTCAGAGGCATTTATCTCGATATCAAATGGTTGTTGCAAGTCTGGTAATGTGAGCGCTGGGGCAGGACACAGGCGATTTTTCAATTCTATGAACGCCTTGTGTTGAGATTCAGACCAAAATAATTTTTCTCTCGCTCCTCCCTTGGTGACTTGACTCAAGGGCCAAGTGATATGATAGAATCCCAACACGAACCTATGGTAGAAATTAGCAAGACCCAAAAAGCTGCGAAGCTCTGTTATAGTGGTTGGGGCTGGCCAATCCCGAATGACTTGGATCTTGGTTGGATCCACATGCACCCCCCTTTCATCAATAATGTATCCCAAATATTGAACCTAGGTCATGCCAAAAGTTCACTTCTCCAAATTGGCACAGAACTTGTGTTGTCGCAGTGTTTAGAGGACTTGTCAGATGTGGTGGAGCTTCTCCTCCCAATTCTGACTGAAGATAAGAATGTCATCCAAGTACCCCACTAAAAATGAGTTGGTGAATGGCTGCAATATGTCATCCAGCAACCTCATGAAAGTTGCGGGAGCATTCGTCAACTCAGAAGGCATGACCAACCATTCGAAAAGGCCTTCCTTGGCTTTGAAGGCAGTCTTCCACACATCAGAGGGTTCAATTGGTACCTGGTGATACCTAGACTTCAAGTCGATCTTGCTGAAATATTTCGCCCCTTTAATTTGGTCTAGAAGGTCATCAATCCGTGGGATCGGGTACCTATTCCAGACAGTGATCTTGTTCAGCGCTCGATAGTCAATACAGAGTCTCCATGTCCCATCCTTCTTCTGTACCAACACGATCAGGCTCCCATAGGGCGATGAACTTGGTCAGATGTGACCTTTCTATAGTAGCTCCTTAATCTGCCTCTTGATTTCATTGTTCTCCATAATAGAGTGTCGATAGATCAGTCCATTGGGTAGCGGTGCACCTGAGGTCAGATAAATTGGGTGCTTGACCTCACAGTGTAGAGGAACCCCTGTGGGTGAGGTGAAGATGTCCTCGTACTCCTCCACAACCTTGCCCATTTGTTGTTGTCGTGCAGAGGAGCCCTGTCTGGAGGTCGTGGCCACAATATTCTTCTTTCCCTGGGGGTGGATGATCAGGAAAAAAATTTTCTTGGTTTGGGAAATGAGCTTACTGCATTGTTTTGCAGTAACCAAAGAGATGCCAGCAGGAGGTGGTACCTCTGGTATCCTGTACAACTTATTTCCCAAAGTAACAATAACAGCGCGAGGCCGAGAGTCATACATAGCATGACACTTCCACAAGTATGGTTTTCTTAATAATACATCATAAACATCAATAGGAGCAATGCCAAATAATACCTCATCCATGAAGGGCTTGATGCTATAGGGAAGGCGACATTGTTGGCTGACGCGAAGATCTTGTCCTTGGTGAAGCCACTCGATGGTATATGGATGTGGGTGAGCTATGGTCGCCAAGCCCAACTGCTTCACGACATCTGCTGAAATGCAGTTCTTTTGGCTCCCATTATCGACAATGAATTGTACTAGGGAGCCCTTTACCCACATCTAGGAGTGGAAGAGACGTTCCTCCTCCTCTACATCTTCCAGTTCCTCCTTCTGGATATTCATACTGGCAACAGTGGCATTGGGCTCCGCATCAATAATCTGTTTCCCATTGTCATTCCCCTTGTCGGGTTCTGATTCAGAGCCAAAGCATGCACCTGACTCAGAAGCCCTCATCTCGGCCACCAGCGACTGCTTGGCCCGACATTCACTTGTGTTGTGAGTGGAGCTCTTATGGAACTCACACCACTTTCTCTTGTCCTTCTTTGGCTTTGCGGTGTTTTTCTTTGCTTGTGGATTTGACAGGTTTTCTTGAGCCGCCATGCCTTGGCTCTGTCCTTTGTTCTATGGTTTGGGAGCACCTTTCCCTTGCTTTTGATTCGCAGACCCAAAGTCTCACTTATTCTGTTTGAATTTCAGATCAATCTTGGTAGCATACTGGTATGTTGTACCAAGCGAGGAGATGTCGAGGAACTTCATTTCCTCCTGAATGTATCTGTGCAGACAACTGCGATAATTTAGCACCATATGTTTCTCTGAACCTTTGATACCCAACTTTGTGCGCAGGGTATGGAACAGATTTGTCAGCTCATGCACATATTGATCCCTTTTTTCTCACAACGTGGTCCATTGTATGTACTTTTCCTCATAGCTCCCCACAGGATAGTATTGTTCCTTGATGGCACCTCGGAAAGAATTCCAAGTGCGTACGGTCAAGAACAAAGAGGGTTTTTTCTCGTCCTTTTTCTCACAGTAGGTTTCCCACCAACCCTTGACATGGGGGTTAGCTTTGAGGAGTGAAAAAATAATCTTCTCTCGGTCGGAAAAGTCATGAACCGAGAAATATCCTTCTAATAGATTCAACCATCTATCTATGGCATCTGCATCTATTTGACCCTCAAATATGGGAATGTCAAAATTTACTTGTACCTTAAAGGGAGTCACAACTCCAGAGTGGCTACTGGATGCAAATGCGCCACCGATGGGCAGTCGTTGAAGGATCTCGGCAAAGTTATCCATCATCGCGTTCCTTTTTTTTTCAAGGGCCTCCTAGAGTAATATTTTGATAGGATCTCCTGCTCCCTCATCTTTCTTTTCGTCCCCCAGGGGTGTCCGTAGGGGTTTGCGAGGCTGATCTTGCAAAGGTTCCACTAGATCGAGCCCTAACTCCTTATACCCTGACCTTGTTGGGGACATGCAAAGAAGGATCGAGAAAAAGCAGACCTCTCTGATACCAGTGATCCGAATTTATGTAGGAACACAACAGAATAAACATATAACCATAAAGACAAAGTTGCAACAGAAATAACACTTCATTTCATTAATATCAAAGAACTGAGATTTTCTTACAGACAGAATGGAAATAAACTAGCTAGGGCGTTGGTAGCTATCTCTGAGAAGAGATGTGGCGGCTACAAGCCTCTAAACTAAGTTACAATGAGGCTTGAGGGCCTATTTATTATTTAGAAACAGTGGAAAACCCTAAACATCCAAAACCATAACCCTAGGAGATGAAGCACCAAACTATGGGCCCCGTTTGGGTAAATTGGTGTTTCAACTTCCCGGGGACGTAACTTTGGCATACAATCTCTATTTGATGCGAACCATACCTCGTTAGAAAGATCTATCCGAGGACTACAAATTTTGAGTGAGAAACATTGATTCATGGACCCATGTTGCTCCCAGTTTTCCCAAAAATTGTCGTTTAGGGCCTCAAAACGGCTCTGGAAGTTCAGGACCTGAAAAACTGCTAAAAATAGTAAGTTGTGCTGAAACTGAAAAATTGAAAGAGACAATGGTGGGGCCCCAAGTGGAATAGGCAGGTGATCATGAATATCCACCTGGATCACTGTCATGATCATGCCATAAATATTCCCCAAGATAGGGTTAGATTTATGTGTGCAAAGGTTTCTCTTACACATGAATGCATGGGAACAAGCATGTGTATTGACAAAGGACTGCTAGTTAATGTCCACGAGGATGACATTGTTGAATATGAAGCACTAAATGAAATGGAATTTGGAATTTTTTTGGAAGCGATAGATGGAAATTTTGAAATATGTTGAATTGGGGATAAGTCTGTACATTGTTTAGTTAGATGGCCAATAAATAAGTTGGTGGACAACAAAGGTGTGATATTAAGGGTTAAGGAAAATTTCAAGGAGCCACCCAAGGAAATAGTGATATGGGATGTTATAGAGGACACAAATCCCTTAAAAAAATGGGATGGGTCTCTTTGTAATGAAAAATATAGAAACTCAATTGATATGCATGTAAAAAGGCCATATAAAAGGATTAAATGAGTTATGGCTACAACAAAAATTGCAAAATGTCAAACAAAAATAGATGGAGAGAGAAATTCGACTTTTGGCATCAGATTTATGTTGTAGAAAAGATTGTCTTCAACATGTGGATAGGAAGGCCATTGCAGGTGCTAGAAGAGGTACGAGACAAATAAATAAAAATGGTATTAGCGATTTTTTCTTGAATTCACTAATTTCAAACACAGTCATGTAAGGAACCATGGCCATGGCCTATCACCTATTGCTAGAAATGTAAAGGGCATGAGATTTAATGGGAATATTATTTGTAAGAAATCATGGTATAAGATACATAAGATTCCTCAAAGCACATTCTATAACTCCCATAATTATTTTCGACACGAACATATCAAAGCTATTAATGGTAACACCAAAACATGCAAAGCACGAGCACAAACCGTGACAGCCATAGAAATATTGCACAAAATTGTAATGGATAATTCAGATTTTTCACCAAACCAAACACGTAAATTTGAAGAATATGGAACATCTGATCCTTTAATATTGCTTCCTTCAACTTACACACAAAATACTTTGTTAAAAGATATCAATGTGGCTCTTCAAAAGCTCAATTACCCATCAATATCACATCTCAACAATGAGAAAGATCTGGAATACTAACTTTTGAGATGTGGAATTTTCAAAGAACACCAACTTCAATAAATGAAGTGAATGTATTGTGTTGAAAGCACAGATGAAGTCAACGACTACAAAAGAGTTGGAAGAAAAAGCATGAGGTAGGATGAACAAACATAACATGATTGTTATGTGTGGAAGATATTGCTACTATGCCCATAGAATTATGTCAAAGCGGTTTCCAAAGGATTATTTGAGCATTATCAATGATAAAATGGATAAAACAACGACTTCAATACCAAGGCTACCTGTCAAATCAAAATCTATTGTAGCAACAAATTTAGGTTTGTCATTGACAGGTACGCTAACACATGGACATAAGACATGATATTTTGGTCATTTCTCCCTACCATTTGTACATATGGGATCAAAATTTACCATCACATCCCTTGAAAAGTGCTTAATGGACCTTAAAGACCCACAAATTGATATGTTTGGTGATCTACTTTATGAGAGTGGAAGTTCAAGAAACCCACTTACAGATGCATTACTTGACACCTATATTTACTCAAAATTTAAGTGTACAAGGATGGTTTTATATCTCATGGAAGATCAGTGAGTCAATATGTTGATTTTAAACCTCTTCTTCCACATTTGTTGTTATAGTTAGACAATGCAGCAAGTGATAATAAGAATCACTTCCTTTTCATGTTTCTATCACTTTTAACTGTACTTGGTGTCTTCATCACTATTGAGGTTGGATTCTTGCTTATGTGGCACACCCATAAAGACATAGATGGAACCTACGGAAGAATGTCTTCCAACCTAAAAAGTAAAGATATATATTATTTACCTGAAATTATGGATACATATCGCATAATTGAAGAAAATCAAGTGTTTCCACCTACAATTATTGACAATGTCTATGACTTCAAAAGTTTCCTTAATGTATACATCAATGAGGGAAAAAATTCACTAGTTGGACATATTAATGTCAATACTTCCAGTTCCTTGTACTCAATGATATTCCAATACTAAGGTACAAAGAATCCATTAGGGATATTGAGTGGTCAGAATTAGTTGAATTATGGAATATAGATGATGAAGGTCAACCTATAATTCACATGGGAAATCATATTTCTTAGCTTCAAAAAGAATAATGCCTATTTAAAGAACTAAGGGAAGGATAACATCATACATAAAAATGTGGAAAGAAGACACTGGTAGGAATGAGGATTCACCAATTATTCAAAGGAATGGAAAAATAAAGTAGTGTATTGTTACAAAGGAATGTAATCATGTGGTGATACAAATGACATGACAGTGCCATAAAATATTTAAGTTTTCAAAGCTTTGTTTGACCAGCAAGACTTCTCACCATATCAAATATGCATAATCAAATTCAATAATGCACTTAAAAGAAACATCTTGTAAACTTGGTCTATTAAAACAATAGTGGAGTAGCTAATTAGTATTCTATTTAATATAAACCATTTAAACATTTAATGAAAATATGTTAGACACTAGTAATACTTTTTGAAGTGTTTTTTCCTTAATATTCCTTATTATAATTGATATAAATCAAATTTGTTGTTTTGTTGCACTCTAATTTATAAAAAAATGATTTTGATCATTGAACAACACAACTAGACTTACAAAATATTTCCTCTTATAGATTTTGAAGTGGCGCCAACATTGTAGTAGTATAAGAAATTTGTACTCAACATAGGAAAAGTAGCTAGTGTCAATTTAAAATGGTCAATAATAACAAGAAACACAATATTAATATATTGTTAAATAGGTAAGATTTTTTTTATAGAATCTATTATTCACGAGTAAAATTTAATACATAAATATAAATATTCATGATAATAAAAATAATGTAAGGAATCTAAGTTTTAGATGAATGTCAATATGTTCTTTTCAATCTTTTATCCTTAAACACTCCAGGAATAAAAAGTAAAGATTTGTAATAAATAGTTTAGTCAATTTTCTCTCTTTTCTCTTGTATTTGAAAATAATCAAATTGTATTACTTTGTTACTTTGTGTGAATTAGTGGTTTTTGGTATCAAAGTGGAATTAGTGATTTATAGCATATACTACTAATTCACTTTCATTTTTTTTTAAAGTAAATTACTGTCATATCAATTGTTTCGTATTATTTCTTCATATCAAAATGTAGAATTACTTGTCATATCAATTGTTTAGTATTATTTCATCATATCAAAATCTAGATGGGAAAAATGTTTCATAAGAACCATAAACTTGAATTAGTATCATATCAGCCATTTAATATCATTTTTTCATTCCAAAATCTACATTGGAAAAATGTTTGATAGAAAGTATAGCTAAACTCTTACCAAACAAAAATAATAAGGCTGCTTCCCAAATATTTCAGTGAATATTTAATTTAATTGTATAATTTATTAAAAATATAATGCTAAATTTAAATAGAATTAATTAATAAAAAAGTAATGCTAAATTTAAATACAATTAATTATATAAAAGCTATATAAACACTTGTATTTAATTAGGTAATGTATATAATTTTAAAATAAACTACATGTATCTAAAAAGCATAAATTTAAAACTATCGACGGCCTGTAGTGCGATGTAACATTGGTTTAATTTTATATTTTTAAATAGAATTTGTTTATCTGTGGACTGTTGTTGTTCATCTGAGTTGTGAGTTTCAACAGGGAATTATACTATGCAGAAGCAGAGGAATATAGCTTTCGTAGGAGGGCCAGGTGGATGTAAGATTTCTCAGGAACCTGAAGAACCTTTCGCATCGAACGAAAAGATATACCTCAGAAAGATATACCTTGATCAATCCTACTTGCATACATATCAAATCATACCTTGATCAATCCTACTTATCAAATCATATTATATGCCTCAGAAAGATATACCTTGATCAATCCTACTTGCATACATGAATTCTTGATAGTGTGAAATCCCTCTCGTTTAGCCTCATAAATATAGTGCCCTTCCACAAGCGAAACTTTTCAAGTGAGATTAATTATGAGAGGATAATATTTAGTCTAATTTCAATAACTTTAGAAATAATTTTGTAAATGCACTTCGCGAGGGACATATGCCTAAATTCATTAAATGTCTTAAGACAATCCACTTTTGGAATAATGAACAATAAAATTAAAAATTAAGATATATGAGCACTCTCCCTAAAGCTCTCACTTCTTCAACAACTCTAATAAGGTCCTCATGTGGCATCCCTTCTATTATCCCTCTTGTAAATATTGTTATCAATTGTAATTCATGTCAGTAATGTGGGAAAGTAACACTGATTCACTAAGAGGAGTGGACACTGATGTTAAAAACCTTAAGCACTACTCAGAGGAGGGGGTGAATAAGTTGTGTCTTTTATTCTTTCTTTTTACCATTTTAAACTTCTCTAGTGAATCATCCATAAATTAACTATAATCACATTAGTACATCATCACATAAGTATAAACCTTGTAAGCATCTAAACCAAAAACTTCCATGAGAGCAACAATAAACAACACATCAAAGCACAATTACATCATGACATGAAACACAAAATATCTCGTGGAAAAACCCTCCGAGAAAAAAAACCACCATTGCTAGTGTTGCGCTAATTTGAATCTCTATTATATCAAGAATAATGTCTTTTACATAGATTAGTTAACACTCAATGTCATATAAAATTACCTTGACACCCATCGTCGAAGAGACTTGATTCCAATGATTAGCTAGGAAGTCAATTCTCACACGAATCTACGGACGCCCCTTCGCTAGAAGCCACCATGACCAACAAGCCTTACCCAGTTACCACTGAACTATCCAAATACCAATGGATGGAGAAACTGCTTCCAATATACTATGACCATGGAATCATTGCTCCATTTAGAAAACACCCATTTTCCAAATTTTAGTGCTCCTCTACTCTATGCAAAGCTCAATTTCATCCATTTTCAAACTAGATCTAAGACACTAGCTAAAAATGACTCGCCTGTGCTATCAAACCCCAACGGAAAGACAATATCTGCAAATTAAGGCCACAAACAACATGATCCCTACATTAGAAAATAGTGGAAGCAATAAACTGAATAAAATCTCTCACCAACATAAATAATCAGCAACAAAACTCTAAGCCATCAACAATGTTCTCCAAACAATGTTTGCTCTAGCAGTTACAAATACGGTAACACTAATTCAACACTTGGTTTTTGGGAGGAAGCTCAGTTTCACCAACTTGAGAAAGGTAACCAACCAATGCATAACAGTTGTGACATTGATGAGGAAAGCTTGAAAAATTTGGAAGCAAATGAAGGCTTGAAAATTGATGATCATAAGAAACTTGTTGCACTTATTTCTCAAGAATATTTGTTGCCAAGGAGTGCTCCTACTCATAAACATGTGGTTTTCACATAGAACTCTTCCCACTCTATCAAAACCCATCAGGTTTGCTAAAGGATAACATGGCAATATATGATGAGTCAAACAGTGCAGATGATCCTGAGAAAGAGAAGGAGTTTCTTTCCCAAAAGAGTCCCAAGTTCAGCCAAGTGGAGGAAGAAGCAATCCTTGATCAATCTCATTTTCTAAATCCTCACATTCAGGTATTGTTTCAAGATTCCTTTGCTGATTTGTTAGAAACATTTGAAGAGGGAGTAAAACATGTCAAGAGCAGTTTGATGCGGAATTTCAAGAACATTTTAGGCACTATTGTTCAAACACAAACGAGGTGGGAGTAGCCTTTTGATTTTTTCAAAACACTCAAAGAGCTAAACCAAGATCCCTCATGCAATCATCTGCTTGATTAGTTGTATTAGAAAAGAGAGTTCACCAGCTGATCAAACGGAGATCATATGCCAAAGTTACACCCCTGGGAAGTTGAAACACCAATTTACCCAAACAGGACCCATAGTTTTGGCGCTTCATCTCCTAGGGTTAGGGTTTTGGCTGTTTAGGATTTCCCATTGTTTCTAAATAATAAATAGGCCCTCGAGCCTCATTGTAACTCAGTTCAGAGGCCTGTAGCCGCCACATCTCTTCTCGGAGATAGCTACCAGCGCCCTAGCTAGTTTTATTTCCTTTCTGTCTATAAGAAAATTTTAGTTCTTTGATATTAATGAAATGAAGTGTTATTTACGCTACATCTCTGTATTTATGGTTATGTATTTGATACCATTGCGACACTTTCCATGGGATAAGTGGTATCGGAGGCGGTCTTCTTTTTCTGATACTTCTGCATGTCCCTAGCAATTCGGGGGTATATGGAGTTAGGCCGTCTGGTGGAACCTTTAGATCCCGACCTCACAAACACGATGAACGCCCGCAGGACGAAAGACCGAGGAGCGAGAATCCTATCAAAATATTGCTCGAGGAGGCCCTCGAAAAACAAAGGAACGCGATGATGGATAACTTTTCCCAAATCCTTCTTGGTGCCACACGTCGGTGTATGCATCCGGCCACTGCGGAGGTGCGACTCCTTTTAGGTACAAGTAAATTTTGACATTCCCATATTTGAGGGTCAAATAGACGCAGATGCCGTAGATAGATGGTTGAATCTGTTAGAAGGATATTTCTTAGTTCATGACTTTTCAGACCGGGAGAAGATTATTTTTGCACTCCTCAAAGCTACCCCCCATGTTAAGGACTGGTGGGAAACCTACTGTGAGAACAAGGACCAGACAGAACCCTCTCTGTTCTCGGCCGTACCAACTTGGAATTCTTTCCGAGACGCCGTCAAGGAACAGTACTATCCTGTGGGAAGCTATGAGGACAAGTACATACAATGGACCACGCTGCGACAACAAAGGGATCAAGATGTGCACGAGCTGACGAATCTGTTCCATACCCTGCGCACAAAGTTGGGTATCAAAGATTCAGAGAAACATTTGGTGCTAAAGTATCGCAATTGTCTGCACAGATACATTCAGGAGGAAATGGAGTTCCTCGACATCTCCTCGCTTGGTACGGCATACCGGTATGCTGCCAAGATTGAGCAGAAATTCAAACAGAAGAAGCGAGACTTTGGATCTGCGAATCAAAAGCAAGGGAAAGGTGCTCCCAAACCGCAGAACAAAGGATAGAGCCAAGGCATGGCGACTCAAGACAACCTGTCTAAGCCACAAGCAAAGAACAACACCGCAAAGCCAAAGAAGGACACGGGAAAGTGGTGTGAGTTCCATAAGAGCTCCACTCACAACACAAGTGAGTGTCAGGCCAAGCAGTCGCTAGTGGCCGAGATGAGGGCTTCTGAGTTAGATGCATGCTCCGACTCCGAATCAGAACCTGAAAAGGGGAATGAAAAAGGGAAACAGATTATTGATGCGGAGCCCAACGCCACTGTTGCCACTACAAAGGTCCAGAAGGAGGAACCGGAAGATCCAGAGGAGGAGGAACGTCTCTTCCACTCCCGGATGTGGGTAAAGGGCTCCCCTGTACAGTTCATTGTCGACAATGGGAGCCAAAAGAACCTCATTTCAGCAGACGCCGTGAAGCGGTTGGGCTTGCCGACCACAGCTCACCCACATCCATACACCATCGGGTGGCTTCACCAAGGACGAGATCTCCGCGTCAGCCAGCAGTGCAGCCTTCCCTATAGCATCAAGCCCTTCACGGATGAGGTATTATGTGACGTTGCTCCTATTGATGTTTCTGATGTATTATTAGGACAACCATACTTGTGGAAGCGTCATGCTGTGTATGAGTCTCGACCTCGTGCTGTTATTATTACTTTGGGAAATAAGTTGTACGGGATACCAGAGGTACCACCTCCTACGACTATCTCTTTGGTTACTGCAAAACAATGTAGTAAGCTCATTTCCCAAACCAGGAAATTCGTTTTTCTGATGATCCGCCCCCAGGGCAAGAAGAAGATTGTGGCCACAACCTCCAGACAGGGCCCCTCTGCATGACAACAACAAATGGATAAGGTCGTGGGTGGGGGAATGTACCTCACCACGAGGGTTCTCTGCCTTATCGAATTGACACCGATTGATGCGACCCCGGTCTTCGCTACCTAGTAGACGATCTATTGGTGCCACACTGATACCCGGATAATGATGAAATCCAAGGCGATTCGGGGAGGCTGTTGCGGTCACATCCGACCAAGTTCATCGCCACTGTGGGGCTTGGAGTCGTGTTGGTCTGAGAAGGAGATGGGGCGGTCATGACTTTGTATTGACTATCGGGCGGCCCAGGTGCAGATCACTGTCTAGAATAGGTACCCGATCCCACAGATTGATGACCTTCTGGACCAACTCAAAGGTGAAAAATATTTCAGCAAGATTGACTTGAAGTCGGGGTATCACCAGGTACCGATTGAACCCTCCGATGTGTGGAAGACTACCTTCAAAGCCAAGGAAGGCCTTTTCGAATGGCTGGTCATGCCTTTCGGGTTAACAAATGCTCCCGCAACCTTCATGAGGATGATGGATGACATCTTGCAGCCATTCACTAACTCATTTGTAGTGGTGTAATTGGATGACGTTCTGATCTTTAGCCAGACTTGGGAAGAGCACCTTCACCACATTCGACAAGTCCTCCAAACACTGCGGCAACACAAGTTGTGTGCCAATTTGGAGAAGTGCACTTTTGGCATGAACCTGGTTCAATATCTGGGATACATTATTGATGAAAGGGGGGTGCATGTGGATCCAGCCAAGATCCAAGTCATTCGATATTGGCCAGCCCCAACCACTATAACAGAGCTTCGTAGCTTTCTGGGTCTTGCTAATTTCTACCAGAGGTTTGTGTTGGGATTCTCTCATATCACTTGGCCCTTAAGTCAAGTCACCAAGGGAGGAGCGAGAGCAAAATTATTTTGGTCAGAACCTCAACAGAAGGCATTCACAGAATTGAAAAACCGCCTCTGTTCTGCCCCAGTGCTCACTTTACCAGACTTGCAACATCCATTTGAGATCGAGACAGATGCCTCTGACTATGCTATTGGGGCAGTTCTTACTCAATAGGGACATCCAGTGGCATAGCATAGTGAGACATTATCTGACATAGTTCGCAAGTATCCCACTTATGAAAAAGAAATGTATTCCATTGTGCAAGCTTGTCGACAATGGAAGCATTACATTTTGGGGAAGGAAACAATCATCCACATAGACCACCAGCCCCTGCAGTTCATACATACACAAGGGAAGTTGCAGAATGATCGCCATCAGAAGTGGTCCACATATCTGCAATAGTTTCATTTGAACATCTAGTATAAGAAGGGTGGCACCAATAATGTTGCAAACTGCCTCAGCTGACCACTGATCGTGGCGCTCACCACCATGCTCAACTCTTGTGGGCACGAGACTTCTGATTGGCTGCTTCTCTATGAGAGTGACCCAGAATTCGGCCACACTTACAGGGCACTCTTGGGGGGTACGCAAGTTCCAAATTTTCACCTCCAAGATGCACTTTTATGTCACCTGGGACACCTTTGTGTTCCTTCAAGCGAGCGTGCCAAGATGATATGGGAAGCACACTATAGTCGAGTCGTTGGGCATTTTGGGGTCGAGAAAACAATAGCAATCTTGCAGAAGTATTTCTATTGGCCGAACCTTCGAAAGGATGTCGAGAATCACATCAGATCCTGCACTACTTATGCCATTGCCAAACCGACCATCAAGAAGCAAGGCCTATATACTTCGCTACCTACCCCTAGTCAACCTTGGGAATCCATCTCCATGGATTACATGTCGGGTCTGCCTTCTACTAAGCAGGGAAATGACTGTGTTTTCATGGTCATCGACAGATTCTCAAAGATGGCCATTATGGCAGCTTGCAAGAAGAATATCACAGCAGAAGCCACTGCTAAACTCTTCTTTGAACAAGTGTGGGTGCATTTTGGGATCCCACAGTCTATCATATCAGATCGGGATAGCAGGTTCCTCAGCACATTTTGGTCCAGCCTCTGGTCAATGTTGGATACCAAGCTCACCAAGTCCACAACTTTCCATCCCCAAATAGATGGCCAGACAGAGGTCGTCAACAGAATGATTGTACACATTCTGCGCATGTACAATTCAAAGCATCCACGCACATGGGACGAGAGCCTCCCCTATGTATAGCATAGTTATAATCGGGCTCTCCACAGTTCAATCGGCCATAGCCCCTTTCAGGTGGGCTTGGGATTCCAGCCACTATGTCCCATTGACGTAGCCATGTCATTTGCAGCTGCTCAGGCCGATTCAGCTCATGTCCAGTCTGAAGTTGACAAAGCAAGTAGCTTCATCGAGCGCATTCAACACATCCGCCAACAAGTTCATGATATATTGGACAGAGCCAATGCCAAGTACAAGCAACGCCATGATCAACACCGGGTGCCACACAACTTCCAGGTGGGTGACAAAGTATGGCTACATTTGTAGAAGGAGCGCCTCACTGGACCCCACCGCAAGCTTCGCCCGCTCCGATACGGGCCGTACACCATCACCAAGGCTGTAGGGAACAATGCATTCGAGCTCAGTATTCCACCATTCCTTGGTCTGCACCCAGTCTTCAATGTGGATCGCCTTCGTCCTTACTTCCCACCTCTACTGGACACCTCGGACATTGCGGAACAACTCACACCAACTGAGTTAAATCCAGACTGCATGGAACAGGCCACCACAGATTGCATCATGGACATGCAAATCAAGAACACTCGCCAGCAGAAGATCCAAGTATATCGGGTTGTCAAAGCTGGCCAACTCCTGCACCAAGGAAAGTGGTTCACCAGGGACCAAGTTCAGCAGAAATTTCCTCATCTCATGGAGGAAATTAACGCAATGGGGACCATTGCTTCCTAAGGGGGGAGGAATGATCTGGGTGGATATTGGTGGTCACCCGCCTATTCCACTTGGGGCCCCACCATTGTCTCTTTCATTTTTTCAGTTTCGGCACAACTTACTATTTTTAGCAGTTTTTCGGGTCCTAAACTTCCGGAGTCGTTTTGAGGCCCTAAACGACGTTTTTTGGGAAAACGGAGAGCAACATGGGTCCATCAACCAACATGGAACAATGTTGCTCGTTCAAAATTTGTATTCCTCGGATAGATATTTCTAACGAGGTATGGTACACGTCAAACGGAGACCGTATGCCAAAGTTACGCCCCTGGGAAGTTGAAACACCAATTTACCGAAACGGGGCCCATAGTTTTGGCGCTTCATCTCCTAGGGTTAGGGTTTTGGCTGTTTAGGATTTCACATTGTTTCTAAATAATAAATAGGCCCTCTAGCCTCATTGTAACTCAATTCATAGGCCTGTAGCTGCCACATCTCTTCTCAGAGATAGCTACCAACACCCTAGCTAGTTTTATTTCCATTCTGTCTGTAAGCAAATTTTAATTCTGTAATATTAATGAAATGAAGTGTTATTTCCACTACATCTCTGTATTTATGGCTATGTGTTTATTCTGTTGCGTTCCTGCATAAATCCGGATCATCTAGCCTAATCATGGTTGAACATGTTTTCAATTTATTGTTGATAAGCTAGTGAAAGAATGTTTGTCAAATCATTTAAGCTTGACCTGTCAAAAGAGAATAGATTAGGAGCGAAAGATACTGGTTCCACATGCTTAAATCTCAACCAAAGAGAAGGATAGGGATGATTAACTAATGATGAAACCCGGCCCTTAATTCCTTCTAGTTTTGTTTTTTGTGAAAATAATGTTTGTGTGCATCTTGTCTCAATGCCACAAATCATGATGAATCAGATTGTCTAATCCTAGTTCAAATCATTTTTTTAATTTCATGTCAATAGCTTAGAGAATGAAGTCTGTTATACTGCTTAATATTAATGGTTAAATAGTCTAGGTAGAGAATAAGAAGAGTTCACTAGCATAATCCGAACTCTTGGAAGAAATAAGTGTAGAAGTAGATAGTTTCTTTTTCTTTCAAAAGAAAAGGATGTCAAGTGTATGCCAGTTCAAATGCACCCAAGGAAGAAAAAAACGTTAGGATAGTAGGTTGGGTAGGTAAAGATGAAGTTGAGCTAATCATGTTTTCAGATTATTGAGATCACAACTTCAAAGAAGCAGCAGCAAATAAAAGAATAAAAGTTTGCCCAATTGATAAGGCACTGGTCTTCATAAACCAAGATATCTTATGTTTTGTCCACCTCCTGAAAAGGACCTACCTTTCCCAAGTGGAGCCACTATTAGTCATCTGTAATTCTTTGCTTTCTATAGATGACTAAATGTTTATCCCAGATTTCTAGAAACAAAATTCATGAATATTGTGAGTTCTAGAAATTTCATTGCCTTCATTATCCTTAGAATAAAATTTTCACTATTTCATTATCCTATCATACCATGGTTGATCCACTATTCTCAGAAGACCCATCATGGGCTCATGCCACTCATTGTCACTATGTTTTTCCACCTTTGGCCTCTGCCCTCTATTTTGTTTTTCCTAACTCCTCCATTATCTATCTAAGGTTTTTGAGGGCATTTTTTCTTGGTTTCATGACTTCCATGGTTAAAACATCAACAAGGCTTATATCCTGATGCTCTTGCACCTCCTCCTATCCTTAATATACCTTCATAAACACTTCCCATCACTCCTATCCCTCAAACTCATCATTTTTCTACAAAACTTAGCCTATTGCTACACTTTGACCCTTTTCGAGACTAGGCCTATGTTTTTCCCTTTTAGACCCCTTCCCTTCACTCAATTATTGAAATTCCACTTTCCCCTACTCTCTAACATATATCCCTATTCACAAAAATTTCCCCAAGAATTTAGACAACCCTTAACCCCTTCATTCCCCTCCCTCCACAAGGCAGTCCTAAATTCCCTACACCAAACCCTAATTTCCTCTTCCAACTAAGCCAGGTTTTTCTATGGAAAGGAAAAATAGGAGCAAAGGATTCACATGATATATCATGTCAAAAAACATAAATCCATACCAGCTCATAAACATCAGGCCTCCATCATTTTCCAAGAAGTCATTGCAAGGGCTAAGTCATTTGCCACACCTAGGGCCAATTTTGCTGAAAAATATGTTTTTGACCAAAAATAGATGAATTTGAAAAACGTGAGAGAGGATTTTTTCGATCATGGGGCCAAGAATAAAAAAATCTTTCAGTTTTTACACAAGTATCATGGTTTGGGAGCAATGTAAAAAATACAGGTGTCCCAGGAGAATTTCTGCATTGCTAGAGTGACCTTGGGAAAATCTGGCTTTCTCATAGCTGGAGTGTCAAAATGACTTGCTTGATGCATCATTGACAACTATACTTGAAGATATTTCCAATGAGCTATCATGAGCTCACTTTGGAGTTATGGAAGGCCTCCAAAGTTGTCTGCACTAGCACTCTGCATTTCTACACCGTCATTCAAGACTTTTTGACCAGTGTTGGGAGAATCCATTTTTGGACATGTAAATGAACACCAAATGGAAAACCAAAAGAATTTTTGGAAGGTATACTCAACGCACTTTCCAACGAGCTATCACAGGCCTAATTTTGACACTGGGAAGGCCTCCAAATGCCCTCTGCACAATGGTGCTGCACGCTCAAGAGTTGGTGTTGCGCCCCTAGCAATTTTTTGTTTTTCCCATGTAAATTACATTGCGCTACACTCCTGGACGTGAAGAGGCTACCAAGAAGACACGAAACCTCATATAGAGGTTGCCTAGCTAACATTTTTTGCGCTCCTAGACCTGTAAAGGCTGCCAGGAATACACGACACCTTGTGTAGAGGCTATCCGGCTCACATTTGTTGCACTCCTGGACATGTAGAGTGCCAGGAGGACGCGGAACCTCGTGCAGAGGCTGCCCGGCTCACATTTTTTGTGCTCCTAGATGTGAAAAGGCTGCCAGGAAGACATGACACCTTGTGCAGAGGTTGCTCGGCTCACATTTACTGTGCTCCTAGACGTGCAGAGGCTGACAGGAAGACATGACACCTCGTGTAGAGGCCGCCCGAACGCTACACTCCTGTGCATTCAGGGCTGCCCACGAAGACCTGGCAGGTCATGCAGAAGGTGCTCGACTGCCTCGTGTTGCATTTTTTTGCATGTTTCTCCAGTTTTGATGTAATGTTCCAAAATTTTATGGAACATTAAAATATTTTGTTTTTGCTTTAGGAGGAGAATAAATGGGTAAGGAAACCCATTGATAATAAAAATCTAAATAAGGAACCCTTATAATGTGAAAAGGGATCAATAAAGAACTAGATTTCACACCCCATGTGTGAAAAGAGACAAATTGCAGGTGGATCATTCTAGAAGAGGCCAAGTTAACTACGCAAGTTGAGAAGATAAGGTTCATTTGGTGGGCCAGCACAGTTTGCATGAGAGGGAGATCATTCT
The DNA here is from genome assembly GCA_034641835.2 of Pinus albicaulis. Classification (NCBI taxonomy): domain Eukaryota; kingdom Viridiplantae; phylum Streptophyta; class Pinopsida; order Pinales; family Pinaceae; genus Pinus; species Pinus albicaulis. The sequence continues at coordinate 60,997 of JAXQQM020072603.1, read as the reverse complement.
AGAGAGGAAGCCCTAAGGTGTGGGGCCCATGGAAAAGCACCCTTCACTTTTTAAAAAGGAGAACGAAGCAGCCATTCTCATTCATGCTTTTGATTATCATTTTGCTTGTCTTCTCTGACAAGCGCAATCTCCAGCTGTTTAGCTGAGATGTAGTGCTGCTAGCACTGGGTGTTCCCGAGCAGGAATCCCATCTCTTCCATAGAGTAGCTCTTGGGAGAGCTTGTTCTTCATATTCCCCATATCATGTCTTGATGCCAAAGCATTCCATTCAGCTCCAGCACAGTCCCCATTGGTGGTTGAGTTGTGTTGTTGGGTGTTGTAGGGGAGGGTTCCTCAACACTACTTCCGGCATTGTATTTCAGAGGAAGGAGTCTCCATTCCTTTGGGAGATTAGTGAGGGAGTTTCTGATCTTCATTCCATCATATTTGGCATCAGGCCAATCATTCTCCATTAGAAGAAGAGCATCCCTCTTTCATGACTGCGCAGTTCATAGAGAGCATTTGCAGTGAGGGTTGCAACATTTTAGTGGGTGGTGAGATCTTCAATTAAAGGATCAGCCTTTCATCCAAAAGATTGGAAAAAGGAGTTATTTTAGAAAAGGCATCATATTCAGCAAGCTCCTTCCATTTACAGTTTCTATTGAGTTGCAGCAACTGCCCAACAACTCCGACATTTTGGTAAAATTGCCATTTTGTCTAGTTTTCATCCAATCCCCTTAAGGGATTGTTGTATTGTATTTTCAGGGTTTTAAGCCTTGCTCCCCCATATTTATTTGAGCTTAAATTGTTGTATCTTTCATGTTCATATATTTACTACTGCAGTGCCTCCCATAGACTGTGCAGTCTTAGTAGGAATAAAATATGTGAGCAGTGCTTTCACCATTCTTATGTACATTGTCTCCTTGAGACTCTTTGGCTTGCTTTAAGTAAGAGATTCCTAAAGATTTTGTCTACATTTTCTGCTACACATATATTTACAGATTGATTTCATCTTCTTGTGACATGGCTCCTTAGAGATAACACTATCATTTCCTTTGTTGAGCAAAGTGTTGTTGCAACCCTCTTCATTGGGCCCTTTTCTGAAGATAACAAGTGAAGGAGGCTTGTCTCAAGCTCCTAGAAATATTTTTTTCTGAATCCACTCTTGGATTTAAGCTCTAGAAGAACATATTCAAGGGATCTCAGACTAGGGATCAAATCCTGCTGCCTCCATTTCTGGAAAATGTGTTTTCCAGGCTTGGGTTGCTAGCGATTCCTACTAGGAAATTTCACATGTTTGTAGACAGAGTCTGCAAAAGGGCCAGCAAGCCTCCATATCTCACCCTTCATTAGAAGGTGAAATATCTGGTAAATGCCCCCGCAGTCCATCTCTAGACAAACTTGTGATATTTCTGAAAAAGGAATATTACAGTGGTATCAGGGCATATTTCTTGGCTCAGCCTGTGGCCTTCAAAGCCCAAGAAAGAGAATAGAAGTTGAAGAGGATGAGATTTATCTCATCCATTTTTTAAAAGAATAAGAACCTCCCCAAGGAGGTAGAGAAAACAGAAAAGGAATACCCCTGCACTTCCTATTCTCATCTAGAAGGAAATAAGGAGTTGAGCAGGAGAGAGAATCCATCTCTTGGAAGAAAGCATAAGAAAATACTCACAAGTATTCTTCCCAAATCTATTCAAGGCACACATGAAGATTTTAGAAAGGTTAGGAAGGAGATTGATGGAGAATCTCAAAGAGGGTTCGAAACTGGAGGAAGCCCTAGATTTGCACATGGTGAGGGTAAGCATGCAGCCACACACCATGATGAACAACATAGTAAAAGGCCCAACATTCTTGTGAGGGAGATCAAAGAAGGAAGAAAGGTGACTAAAGAGGAAACCCTTAGTGATTTCCTGAAGGAGTATGAGTCTCACACTCATGGATTCAGAAATCAGCCCACCTTTTCTGAGTTTTGCAAGAGCAAGGTGAAGGGGAAGGAGCAGCAAGATAGATTTCATCTATCTCCTTCTGGAGGTTCACCTTCATATTCAGCCAAATATTGGTCGGAGGAGCCAAACACCTTCCAACAGTAGCACCACATTTTAGAAGAAGAAATCATCAAGGGTGCAATGCTGCATTTGAGAGGTAAGGCTCATGCATGGAGGAAACTTGAGTCCATTTCTTTTGAGAATGCTAGAGCTTCATCTTATGTAAACTTCACTAAGTCATTGGTGAAAAGATTTGATCAGAACATTCCTGAAGCTTATGTGATGGAATTAAACCAAGTGGCTCAAACAAAACCCCTTCATAGAAACACAAAACCACCTCAAGGAAACATGGGAGGGACTGAAAAATTGCATCAAGCCTTGTTGGAGGCAGAAATTTCATCCCACACCTTTGAGCAACAAAACAAAGAGTTCTCTTTTTCAAAGGTGGATCAAATCATTGGGGTGTTGCCCAAATTTATTGCAGAAATAGAGGGCAACAACGCTGCCAAATCTAGAGATCATCTAGTGCCTCATGCAGAGGAAGAAGGAGCCTTTGCTCCAAATAGAGGGATTCTTGTAACTTTGCAAGAAGGTCCCCAGGTTCTCATGCATGGAGATCAAGGCACATTTCATGATTCACATGTGCCATTAGAGAGGAGGTGTAAAACCATGAAGAATCAGGGGGAAGATAGAGGAGATACCCAGCATCATGGGATGAGAAGGGCCCATCTCTATCCATTTTGGAGGTCATTACACCTAGGGAGGTGATTGAGCTGCGTAGTAGAAGTATGGACAAGATTTTTCATCCATATATACAGTCATATTCAAATGAGAAAGTCTCATTGAGTGGAGACATCACACCAAGGAGGCCAATGGTTTAGATAAGGAGGATAGATGCTTCAAACAGTGAGGCATCAATCATTGATTTCAGCAGTGTGGAGGCCTTGGGACAACTTGCTGCAGCACTGGGGGTTTTGGTTAAAACCAAAGTAGAGGGTAGCATCCCCTCACTATCATTCTTACCCACTCTACTTTCAATACCTGCGCTATGGCAGGGGAAGCAGGGGAAGGACAGTAGCCTTCACACTTGTACAATTGGCATGGGAGCAATATATGCACACCACTCTTTGAAGGGGTGGGCACAGTCACTTCTTTCCCTTGGGAGGAAGAGGAGAGATTCATCTATGAGTTGCTCCCTTTGCATGAGTAGAAAACATGGAAAGGACATTGTTCATTTATATGATTTTAATGTTGATTCCTTAACCATGTATATGCAGGATGTTGCTCCAAGGAGGAGAATCCTTTGTCAAAGGCTCCTTGGTCTACTTGGGGCCAAGAGCATAGTTGATGAACATCCCCTTGATGGGCTTGGGGGAGATTTGTATTTTGGAGAGCATGCTCCTCATGTCTCATACACCATTCATTTCCTCCAAATACATGAGGAGAATGTAGCAACAAACTGGTGGTTGAATGACCACATCTTTTGTCATTCTTTCTTGCAGTTTGTGCCCAAACTACGCTGGTTGCATAAGAGGGATCAATGTCCCACTCACTTGCTATATATGGTAGCCAGCATGACTTTTACTTTGGCTCTCTATGCTGCTATAGATCGTACTATTGTTGGGAGCATGATTGGGAGAAAGGCACATGGGATGGATGTGTCTTTTAGGGGAGAAGATCCCCATACTTTTTGCAGGGCATGCTCTAAGGGGAGCATGACAGATGATGTAGCCACCATAGTTCAACACTTATTCCTTCTTGAGGTGAGCCATGGGAGTGATGGGGAGTCATATGATGGTGTTGATATCCTTCCCATCACAAAGGAAATACATTGGGCCATCTTGATTCACAATGGAGGAGGGAAGATCCTTAGAGATCCAAACTTCATCTTGGCACTTGAGGGCAACATTTCTGCAGCCCAAGAGCAGCCTTTACTCTAAAATTTTCATAAGTAGAGAGGTGAACATCGTGGGATAGGCTATGATGCCTACCACTTTCAGATTTTTATCCCACCTTCTTTGTTGGAGCTCAAGGTGGAAGAAGATGTTCAACAGTTGCCTTATCTGGAGGTAACTAGATTCATATGGATGGTTGCTTGGGGATGGAGGATTCACATGAGGGGAATGTTCTTCCCAATTCATTTTGACACCATGCCTCACGGAGACCTCTGGACATCACCTTATTGCCTTCTTGAGCACATTCCATGATGATAGCCACTTTGGCTAGCTTACATGCTTGGGAGGAGCAGTATGGAGACTCTTTGTTGATACAAAATCTCATTCTTCATGAGGAGTTCATCATAAGTAGATGCTACAGTTGGAGGAAGAGGACATCCTAAAGTTCTATCCTTACAAGTTGCTTGAGGGCAAGCAACATTTGGGAGGGGAGGACTGTAATGTTCCAAAAATTTATGGAACATTAAAATCTTTTGTTTTTTCTTTAGGAGGAGAATAAATGGGTAAGGAAACCCATTGATAATAAAAAACTGAATAAGGAACCCTTATAATGTGAAAATGGATCAATAAAGAACTAGATTTCACACCCCATGTGTGAAAAGAGACAAATTGCAGGTGGATAATTCTAGAAGAGGCCAAGTTAACTGCGCAGGTTGAGAAGATAAGGTTCATTTGGCGGGCCAACGCAGTTTGCATTAGAGGGCTATCATTCTAGAGAGGAAACCCTAAGGTGTGGGGCCCATGGAAAAGCACCCTTCGCTAGGAGAACGAAGCAACCATTCTTATTCATGCTTTTGATTATCATTTTGCTTGTCTTCTCTAACAAGTGCATTATCCAGCTATTTAGCTGAGATGCAGTGCTGCTAGCACTGGGTGTTCCCGGGCGGGAATCCCATATCTTCCATAGAGTAGCTCTTGGGAGAGCTTGTTCTTCATATTCCCCATATCCTGGCTTGAGGCCAAAGCATTCCATTCAGCTCCAACACAGTCTTTATTGGTGGTTGAGTTGTGTTGCAGGGGATGGTTCCTCAACACTACTTCTGGCATTGTATTTCAGAGGAGGGAGTCTCCATTCCTTTGGGAGATCAGTGAGGGAGTTTCTGATCTTCATTCCATCATCTTTGGCATCAGGCCAATCATTCTCCATCAGCAGAAGAGCATCCCTCTTTCTTGACTGCGCAGTTCATAAAGAGCATTTACAGTGAGGGTTGCAACATTTTAGTGGGTAGTGAGATCTTCAATGAAAGGATCAACCTTTAATATAGAGGATTGGAAAAAAGATTTATTTCAGAAAAAGGCATCATATTCAGCAAGGTCCTTCCATTTCCAGTTCTATTGAGTTGCAGCAGCTGCCCAGAAACTCCGACATTTTGGTAAAATTGCCATTTTGTATAGTTTTCATCCAATCCCCTTAAGGGATTGTTGTATTGTATTTTCAGGGGTTGAAGCCTTGCTCCCCCCATCTTTATTTGAGCTTACATTGTTGTATCTTTCATTTTCATATATTTACTGCTGCAGTTCCTCCCATAGACTGCGTAGTCTTAGTAGGAATAAAATATGTGAGCAGTGCTTTCACCATCCTTATGTACATTGTCTCCTTGAGACTCTTTGGCTTGATTTAAGTAAGATATTACTCAAGAGTTTGTCTAAATTTTATGTTGCACATATATTTACATATTGATTTCATCTTCATGTGACATGGCTCCTTAGAGATAACCCTGTCATTTCCTTTGTTGAGCAAAGTCTTGTTGCAGCCCTCTTCATTAGGCCCTTTTCTGAAGATAACAGGTGAAGGAGGCTTGTCTCAAGCTCCTAGAGATATTTGTTCTAATTCCACTCTTGGATTTAAGATCTAAAAGGACATATTCAAGGGATCCCAGACCAGGGATCAAATCCTGCAACCTCCATTTCTGGAAAATGTGTTTTCCAGGCTTGGGTTGCTAGCCATTCCTACTAGGAAATTTCACATATCTATAGACAGAGTCTGAAAAAGGGCTAGAAATCCTCTATATCTCACCCTTTATTAGAAGGTGACATATCCAGTAAATTCCCCCATAGTCCATCTCTGCCACAGACTTGTGATATTTCTGAAAAAGGAATATTACATACGCTTGCAATTAGAATTCACACTAACAATCAACATGGATTCTCCACTTCCCATTATTATTTGGGATAAATACTAGAGGAGACACCCATTCACTATCTAATATGGGGTATATGAACCTTGCATCTAATGATTTTTGTAATTCATCATTTACTATGTCTTTCAAGGCTTGATTCATTCTGCTTTGGGGATGGCAGACATGCTTGCATCCATATTTGATGTAAATATGTTGTGTGCATACTGAGAGATGAACCCCTTTCATTTCCTTGTAATCCCAAGAAAAATAATATAAGTTCTCTCTAGGAAGCTAGTACAATTGTTCTTCCTCTTTGGTTGAGGGAGAGGGATTGATATTTAGAGTTCTATATGGGCCAAATTATACAATATCGGGAGGTTCAAGTACTAAGTCAACTGAGAATAGCTAAGTACAAGGGCTTATTTCATATTCTCTCATTGGTTCATCAATTAGAATGGAATTGGGTGCTTTTTTTTGAAGGATATGGTCAATGAGGTCATCTTCATTAGGTTGAACCCTTATTATAACAACATCTAAGGTACAAAAAGGGTATGGTGTTGCATGGTACACTTCATCTTCTACTTCCTCTTCTAGCCAAAAAGGTAGATCATGTTCAATAGAAGGCTAGTTAGGAGGATATAATACTAGTTGTTTTGACAATGGCCCATTCTTGATGGTCATGTTTCCATCCCTACAACTTATATAAGCATTAGCATAGGCCAACAAAGGTATTCTTAGGATATGAGGATAACCATTAAAATTGGTTTTGTCTTGAAGTACTAGGAACTAAGTCGGATAATTCGAGGAGTCAATGGAGACCACAACATCCTCAACAACTCCCTCTGGAGCTACTGTGGATGTATATGCAAGTTTCAAAACTGTAGTGGACTTTCTCAAAGCTCCTTGAAGGTTGAGCTTCAACACGTTTTCTTTGGTAATCACATTGATGGTAGCCCCAAGATCAATGTATGAGGGAAAATGATACCCTCAGAGTGTACATCCACTACCAGACTCCCAAGGTATAAGTACTTTGGGAAAATCACTCTCCCTAGCATCAAATCATATAATTGACTTACAACGTTAATGGTGGGGGTTTATCTCTTATTTATCCCAGGATTTTTGAAGAATTTTTCGTTGATAAGATTATTATAAATGGGAACATCCTTAATAGCCTGGAGAAGGGGTATCTTTACACATATTATTCAATTCTCGCATAATTTCAGTCTCTTATGTGGTGTGCTGGCTAGGATGGATCAATATCTCAAGAAAAGGAGGTGGATTTACTTGAGGGGTACTCTCCTCCTTTTCCTCTTCAATATCTTCAGGTGGAGATGGTGGATTGTTATCTGGGAGCACTTTCCCATACCTAAGGTTAATCTCATGGATCTCCAAAACATAAGTAGCATAAGATGTCTCTCCACTATAGACTGGTCATGAATGTTTGTTATTCAGGTTTGTATTAGGTTTAGCAGGGATCTAAGGTTTCTTAGGTGGAGCACGAAGAGCGAGTGGAGGTTAAGTTTAGGGTGAAGGTAGTAAAGCAGGAGGTTTATTGAGTTGAGTCCTCCACCCTTGTGATGGGTTTCTCCATTGAGGAGGTTGGGGAGCATGTGGCTGGAATGGTTGATTGATAGGTTGAGGATGATATAGAGGGGCATAAGGCCAAAAAGGATGCATGGGCCATGATGGATGAGTAGAATAATACCAAGTCAACAAGGGTTCATTTTGGTTTGAATTGTAGTAAGAGTAAGGCACACCTTGCATGCCTTGTTGGTATGGAAAAGGTCCTTGAGGCCTCCTTTGACTTATAAAGTAGAGTTTCTTTGGACCACCTTCCACCCCTTAGTATACAGCTTTTAGACTAGGTAAGGAAGGGAAATTTTCTATTGCATGGTTTTCTTCATGGATTGAGCAAACTTATATGAAATTCAATGGGCATTCATTCCTAGGGTGTCTTATAGTGAATCTAGGGAAAAATATGGCTTGGGATCCCTCTTCCTCTCTTTTTTTATTTTTATCTACATGCTATCCATTTACAAGGAAAATGTATGCAAAATTTCACTCTTTAAATTCTCTAACATGGTCCCTATCTCACTTTTGATGGATGAGGTGGAGGAAGAGGCACTAGCCAAGCCTTGATTACTTATACCCTTTTTTCGGGATGCCCTAGAGTGATTTCTAAACATAGTCATGATGTCATCATAGACCAAATGATAGATATCTCCTCAATATATCATTTTTAGGGTTTCCAACACTTCCTCCCTAATCTTCCAGAGAAGAACTAACTTGAGTGATCCAGGATCAAGGGTGCAATTGGCACTCTTGTAATTCTGTTAAAAAAATCCCTCATAGTCTTCTGAATATTCATCAAGACCTAAGGTCATCCTAAAGTTTTCTTCCTTGGTTTATTTGGACCTACAATATTCTTTGCACTTGTTGTTGAAGGAATCTTGCATTTGGGACCAATTAGTGATGTTGTCCCTAGGTAAATATATGAACCAACGTAAGGTTGTATCCTTGAGGGTAGAGGGGAAATTTTTCAACTCTTTTCCATCTAAGGCATAGTCATAAGTCCTAAAAACACCAACAAACTCAAACATGAAAGTGTATTGGTCCTTAGAAGTTAAGCCATATAAGTTTGGAAGGGATGAACAAATGATGTTTTCCATCCTAGTCTCTCCATTGGTTTCTCTTATGGGAAAGACTCCTTAGGTTCTGTTCTCAACCATAGCTTGAACATGTGAAGTAGGTCTCTTTTGAATCAATTTCCTCTTCCTCCCCAATATTTCCCTCAAAATTTTCAGGTTTCTCGCCTAGAGCGTATTCTAACTCACAGTCACTGAAAAAGAGTGAAGGTTGGCTATGTGGAAATGTGGGGGTTTTTGGTAAAAAAATTCCTTGGTTTTCACTACTCATATGAGGCATGAAAGACAATTTTTTTTTGTTTCTTTTTCACTTTTTCAAACTGTATGCAAATAAAATCAGAAAACAATGCTTAAGTAGAAAAAAAAAATCTACTTAGACACCTCCTTGACAACGACACCAAAAAGTGGTGAGCCTTGGTATTGCACCTAGAGTGTTTCAACTCCCAAGGGCTACTCAGATTTACTTATCAACCCAGGGTTCATAAAAAAATTAGAGGTGATAGTTCTAAATTCACAACAGATGGACTCTACTAATGTCACCCTCTACTAGGTCTTCTAGTTAGTAGTACATCTAGGCCATTCCTTATACTTGATTAAACTGAAACTAGCTAATGTAATTCATGGAATTGCTTCTAGTCTAAGACAAAGAGAATGTCTATCAAAATCCTACTTTAAATTGATAGTGAAAGCAAAGCATAAATAATTAACCTAGTTGCAGATAAAGGAAACTATGGTATGGGCAATCATTCATATAGCTATATATTTATTTGTAGTAAAGAAACTATTATGTCATCACACACTTCATGAAATAATAAAAACCAAGTCCAAACAATTGTTTCATTCAACTTGTACTTGCATTTGAAATTCAATCTGATTCTGAAATAAAATAAAACCCTAATTCCTACTCTATTTTTGCAACAAGGAATGAAGGAGCTTTGGAGTGGCCTAAGAGTCTCTTCTAACCATGAATTCAAAGTTGAGGGTAAAGTGCATTCTATTCTAGGATTAACAGGAAAAAAATAAATCTAAATTGAAGTGAAGAGGTGACCGATAGCATGGCTAAAGGAAGTTTCTACAGGATGTATTGTAATTGCGATAAGATGTCCTTAAGTGCTACAAGAACTAGGCCAAGAGGATTTTAATGATGGAAAAGGTGCAAGGATGGTGTGGAAAGGTGAGACAATTTAACGCTCCCAATTTTCCATCAATTAATTGGAATATTAGAGTTCTTATTTTTCTTAATTAATTAAGTAAATAAGAGGGTGGAGGGACCCATAAACCCCATAGATGAATAAAATCCACTTTTTGATGTGTTTATGTAGATAATTTAGAAGCAGATCTACATTATGGAGTAGTGGAGTAGCTTCTTAATGAAGGAAGAGTGGAGATCATGGATCATTAATGAGAAGATCATGGAGATCATGGAGGAAGTCAAATGATATCATGGTGCATTAAAATTAAGATCATAGAGCACTAATGATGAGATGGTGGAGGAAGTTGTGCATTTAATGCACACATGATGGAGAGAGTGGGAATTAAATGCAGAGATGGTGGAGAACATGGAGAGACAATATGGTCTTCAAGGAGGATAGTGGCCACATGTGCAGCGCAGTTATGAGGTGGGCCAGGGCTATCGAAGGCTCACAAAATATAGGGATATGAAGGTAGCAATAGAAGGCAAGCTTTAGATTATTATTTTTGATCTGTTTAGATCTAGATTTTTCATTTGACATTTTTATGTGCACTTCAGCTATTTAGCTAAGTCTGCAGTGTTGTTTAGCAAACAAGGTGTTTCCAAGCGAAAATACCACCCTTACCCATGGGGGACTTCGAGTGCCTACTCTGGGAAGGTTTCTTTGAGCTATCATACATCATTATGAATTGGTGCCACATTCAACCCCTCTCTAAAACACATTCAGTCTTAGGAATTACACATTCCTGTTTGAGGGTTTTAAAGGAGGAGGTTGTTTCTAACATTTCAGCCAGGAAACTGGTGGAGGAATCACCATTTAACCTTGTGCTTCAAGATCAGCCTTCCAGGAGAAGTATATTGATATCCGAAATTTAGGCTAACATTACAAACCTACATGCAGCAACAATTCCCCAAGGGATTGCATAGTAGAGTCTTGTAGATCTATTGGCGAAGGGAAGTTTCTAGTATTTCAGTTGGAAATCCTATAAGGGACCATTCCTTCACTTTGGGCATACTCTTTCCATCATTCTTGAGATGATTTGCATTATTTAGCATTAGGCTATAGAGTCTTCATCCTTGAAAACACATTTCTACTCATCTGTTGTGTATTCAACAGTTGCAATTAGTGGAGGAGGAAGGAGGAACTAAATCTTGAGCTTCTAGCTTAAAGATCTAGAGAAGGGATCAACACTTCAAACATAGAGTTGATTGTATATCATTGCACCAATAATATCTTCAGTTCATGCTTTATATATTGATACCCAACAGTCATATAGTTGCAGGCCTAAGAGGGTGATTTTCCCAGATTTTCAGATCTGGAAATCCTTTTCGGGTTATCTTGGGTATTCATCATAGATCCTGGATCTAAAATCCTGACATCATCTAAGCTCCAAAACTAACAGATCTACACTTCTATATTTTTTCGGAAATTTCAGTCTTGAGATTTGCAGCAGGGAAAATGCACTATTCCTTCTAGCAGTCCAAAATTTATGTAATCCCTCTTGTGGGAAGACTTCAGGGTCATTCTAGCCTTTTTATTTGGCTTGATTATCTCATATTTTGAGCATTTTTGTACTTGTATTCCACCTTCTATATAATAAAATGGCTCAGCTATTCTCCCTATTTGTATGGTGTATTTAGATTATTTTTTCATCGTTGTAGTTTCCAACTATTGTTTTTTTGTATTACTTCATTCTCCCTTTTGGGATATCACAGTGGTATCATAGAATGATCTTAAGCTCGGCTTGTGGGAACTTCATATTTAACATCAAAAGAATAAGCAGATAGTAGAGATCTATAATGAAGGAGGGTTTCAGTTTTGCCTCACTTCTCTTTAGATCAATGCAATATCTCTACAAGGAGGTCAAACAAATGAAGAGATAAAGGAAAAAGGAGGATCCAAGAATATTTCAGAATGAGGAAGCTCCAAGCACTTCCTATCAACAGCAGAAACAACTGATAAGGCAAAGAGCTCCACATCATTCTACTAGATCAACTTCCTTTGAGAAGGAAGGTGTATAGTGTGAATATGAAGGAGACTTGGGGTATGAGACCCTAAGTAAATATATTTCCGATTAAAAATCACAGCCTAGAGCACTTAGGGAAAATATAACTCTCCAATAGTTTTTACAACTAAAAGAAGAAAGGAGATGCCACAACAACAATAGACGAAAGAGGCATAGATTCTTCTTTCCCACATTTGATGGATTATCCACAAGCAGAGTGAAGACTTGGAGGAAATATTTAGCTACATTCTTTCAACTATACCCAGTAGTAGAAAGAGATGTTATTGAGATTGCAGCATTGCACCTTGAAGGTGAAGCAAAGGATTGGTTGTTCAGTCATTTATCACATGCCAAAGTGAATGCTTATGTATATTTCATTCAAAGACTGAAGAAGAAGTTTGGTAGAAGAAAAACAGAGACACTTCCTATTGAGACACTTCCTATCATTGAGGAGATAATACATGGAGAGCCAAAGGAAGATGTCATAATTATCACTCAGGAGGAGGAGCCCCTACCACCACCAGTAGCTGTAGAAATACTTGCATCAGGAGGAAGAGCACTTGCATATTTGCAAGATGGTCTTGAATTATTGACATTGGGAGCCCCATGGATGATTCATGAGATGCATGAGGAGGAGGAGGCAGATACCAGCACTGGTACAGTTGAAGAAGAGAATCCATCACCATTACAAATAGTTGGAGAGGCCATTGCACCGGCTAGAGGAACTCTTGTAGTTGTGTAAGATGTTCTAGAGATTCAACTTATCCAAGGTTTGCAAACACTATCATCTCATATTATTTTAGTAACTCATATTGAGATTTGTGAACAATTCCATCAGGGTAATTGCATAACCAAGGATTAGAGAACCTTGCTAATTTGGAGCAGAAAATTATCACTGCGTAGAGGACGCTTGAGTTGATCAAGGAGGAGATATATAGCCATCTTATTTTATCATTGCTGAGCTACACCCAACACTTTGTGTTGAGGTGTGGAGTTTCAGAGGATGGGATGAGCAAAGTCATGTTCAGTACAATTTCGGGCTATGATTTCATCATTGTTTATGGCCATGAGACAAAAAATGTATCACCATGTACATCTACAATGCTGTCACTAAGAAGTAGTGATGAGATGGGGGCCCCATTTTTCTTGGAGCATTTCGAAGGCAACTTCACTCATGAAGCACTAGAGGGACAGATGATAGATGGTAGACATATTATGATGGAGAGCATTCCCCATTGTCAAGATGGATTTTTCTCATTGAGCATCTCACAACTCAAAGAATATTTTATACCTACAACATGTATGAAACCTTTTGGGTTATATTGAGCCATTGATGAGAGGCTCTCATGGAGAGACCTCAAAGGAGATTCACTTCAACATTTCATGGAGTGTAAATCTTATTAGTTGGAGGAGGATGGTATTCTACCTTGGGTGGATACCAAGTTTTAGCATGACATGATTCATCATCCACAGTGAGATGGATGGATGAGGAAGATGAGCAAGGGGTTGAAAACCTACTTGTAGATCTATGATACTAGGCAGCAAGAAGCATGGATGCGCTAGTTGCTTTTGGCTAAGTATGGTTACTACCCAACATCTCACTTTTGTGTGGTCCATGCCAAGAACACCACTGATTTTATGCAGTAGCAGGAGTTATGGCCGTGCTAGTTATTTTTGAGAGATTTTTTCCATCAGATGATATATCTTACGTCCATGTATGTACTTTTTTTTTTGGTATATATTATGTTCATGTATGTACTTTTTTTTGGGACATGGAATAAATCTCACATGATGTGGAAGAAGGGAGATTGTTTGTATTGTTATGATGTGAGATTCCACATGTCAATAAGTATGTTCTCGCTCCATGGCTTGTATCATGATGATGTAAGGTGGCAACAAGAATCGTTGTTTCTTTAGTTACTTTTGGGAGAGTATGGGCTGATTTTTTGTAATGTTCCTAAATTAGCTACATTAATTTTTCCTTATTTATTTTGTATTTCATGATTAATGAATAAAATGTAAATGAGGATGTCTAATCCTCTTGTAAATCAAGAATAAATCAGTGCCTATGTAAAAAAAGACATATTTAGGCCATTTGAATAAAATCTTGCAGGTGTGAAAGGGCCAAGACCACCAAAGGAGATCCTATTTGACCAAGTCAACAACACTGTCTAGGTTCATTGAAGCTCCTTGATGGACTGTGTTGTTCTAGAAGGGGTTTCCAAGTGTGAAAGGAGCCAAAAGATGAAGTGGTTAGGATTTTCCAAGAGAATCAAATCTTATAAAAGGGAGGTGAAGGCTCATGAGGAGGTTGTTGATGATATTTCATTTTTGAGCTTGCTAAGGAAACTCCATTTCTCTGCGCTGTTCAGCAAGAGAAAGAGAGGATCTCCTCTTTAGGAATCCTCCATCCTTCCTTGAGGAGCTCTTGGAGGGAAGTGAGCCAGATTGAACCACTATATAGTTGGAGGCCAAGCTATGCTTTCATAGACAGTGCTAGCTCACTGAGGGTTTTGCTGCTGCTGTAAGTGTAGTAAGTGGGGTTCTAGATATTCAAGGATCTATTTTTTTTGCAGTCTCCACTCAGGGAGGGTGTCTTGTGACCAACCGGAAGAGGGCCTCTACTGTATTTTGATTTCAGATCTATATATTTTATCTGTTGTAATATTCTTTTCAAGCTACTACGCGGTCTCCTTTTTTAACTGCGTTATTTTCATGTACTGCTTCTACTGCTATTTGGATCTCTCATTGTACAAGATCTCAGGTGATTGAGGCTTTCCTCTCATCTTGAATATTTATAGAGTAGCTTGCTTATATATATTGCTCAGATCTGATATGTATTATAAATAAAATCATCTTTAGAAATTCCTGAAGCTTTCTGCAGTTCTGTGTACAAAAAGTTAGATCTACATCTTATTATGCAATATTTGGTCAAAACCTCAAGGGGATCTTATTAAGAAGGTTGTGTAGTTTCCAGATCTGGTATGTATATGATGTTTCAGACATATATCTACTATATATCTGAGCTATAATATCTAACTGCTGAATCACATCAAAGAAAATGTTGTACATTCATTTCTGCAACTTATACATGCTTTACAACTTCTATTTCTGAAGAATTCTTACTTCTTGCCTTATGTAATTACTGTACTTCTTGAGGAAATCCATTATAAGTCTGACTTGCTGCTGAGATACTGAAGCAAAGTTTTAATGGCTGATCTCTAGTGCTTTACAGCAGAAACTGCGCAATTCCTGAAGAGGGGATTCTCTCACACTCCAGTTCTCTCCTTATCTGATTTTCAGCTAGTGTTGTTTGTGGGAGATCTTTTGAAGGTCTCTAAACTCATTTTTTTTTGCTAAAATTAAGCGTGGATGTCCCACACAACCTAAGATATGGGAACCCAGCCCTGGTCTACATTATGTTTTCATTTTTTTTCTTATACAACGTTTCCCTTGAGCCTATTGCAGATTTTCCTGAAAGTGGAATTTCCCACTCCTTGTCTATTTGGTTTTTTCTCCTCTTTTGGATCCATTATTTAGATCTGAAGATCTAAGGATCCAAAGGGCTGAAAAATAAAATAGGAGTGTGCTATTCCCATACTTTTTGTGTTTCACCAACTTTCTATAGAAAAATTCTGAAACAAGCTAGATAGCCTCTCGATCTCACCCTCTCCTTAGAGGTCACATATCCAATAAAATCCCCTTCAGTCTATCTCTGGTTTATAATTGCTGGTGTATTTCCATAATACTATGAATCCATAGTGGAATATCTTAAGATATTCCCCATTGAGCTTATTCTTCCCCATTCGGAACACTACAGTGGTATCAGAGCATGATCTCTCGCACATCCTGTGAGATCAAGCTATCGGTGAATCAAGAGCAGGGGAAAAATGAAGAAGATGAGTTTAATCTCATCTATTTTCAGATCTAAGAAGAGCCTCCCCAAGGAGGATGTGCAAGAAGAAAAGATAAGAAGAAGTGAATCTCCCAAGGAGTTTCAAAAAGAAGATCTTCCAATCAGATCTACAAGATCTATGCATGAGGAACATCCCAAATCCTCATCTCATGGATATGTGCACTCAACCATATCACCAAAGCTTTAGAATTTCGCTGGTGATTCCTTCATGGAGGGGAGAAAAGAAGGTGTGAACTTGATTGATGCATTGCCAAGGGCAAGATCTCCATTTGATGAAGAGTCCTCTTCTGAAGAGGATAACATGGAGGTTTCTCCTTCAATAGAGGGCCAAGATACAAGACCTCTTATTGAAGATGAGATGACTTCAGTTGTGGGAGAGGAGGAATTAGGAGATGATAACGCAGTCACCTCAAGGGTACCTCAAGCACTTCATGAGGAAGAGGTTGGAGCACTTGCTCCAAGAGGAGAGACTCTTGCACTCTTGAAAAGAGTCCCTCAGGATCTCATGCATGAGGAGCATGTACTATCATTGATTGATGATGAGGTATTGGAGATAGAGGAGGTAGAAGAGGAGGAAGGGCATCAAAATGTGGAGAGAATGAACCCTTCTCTACTTTAGAGCTTGGAAGCACAAAGAACGCAAGAGTACTTATGCATTGAAGGTAGGGACAAATCTATCTACCTACATCCACATTCTACTCTATGCCCTGACACCTCTTTGCAAGGAGGGTCTCTGCTAGGAGCACCTCTTGATAGGAGGAAATATAAAGTGTTCTCTCAACTGTGCGCTGCATATGCATACTTGGCTAAGGAGGGAGCCTTGGGAGAAGCTAGCACAGCGCAGAGAATCTCTCAAGCATTCAGGAGAGAGATGAGTAGTTTCCTGAAAGGGACATTGCAAACTCCCACTCAGATATCTGCACTGAGAAAGGAGAAATCAGAGATCTATGATGGCATGAGCATGAGGGCACAGGAAAAATCCATATCTTTGGGGTGGCCCATGATCTATTCATTCACAAAGGAGATTTCTGAAGATGGCAAGGGGATCCTAACCCTCTTGTATACATGGGCCAAAAGGAGGAGGTTTTGGAAAACAAGGACTTTCTGAGGGAAAGTTGATTTGCATATGCTCCAATCTTGTCTTGTGCAAGAACAACTGCAAATGGGGCAGAAAAAGGAATATTATGATGCTCCAACATGTGATTTTTATATCAAGGATGTCAAATATGGGAGCCATGAGAAGACAGGGGCTGCATTTCAGACCTTTACAACACTGTCATTCTTGGAGAGCTTGGATCCTTGTTGGGATTCCCAACTCATGATGGAATACTACAAGGACCTTTTCACATGTGGGGTTCTTGAAGGGGAAGTAAAAGATGAAATGTTCAAGGTGGTAGATGGAGTTATCTATTTCTACAATATTATTCTTTTGGTTAGAGACTCCAAACTCAAGGAGAGACTATTTGATGCCATCTTTGAAATCTTGCTTTCCAAACCCATTGGTTTTGTCAAAGCATATCATACTCTCTTGGGTGGTTTCATATGGGAAGGTTTCAAAGAAGATGTGTACTTTGATATGAAGATGTGCATGGACTACTTGGTAGAGAAGGAGGAGCATAGCTCTTGGAAAGAGCCACCATTCACACCTCCTTATTCTTTTAGTGTGAGAGGGGCTTCATCCATGAGTCACCCCACTGAAACAAGTATATAGGGAGGCTTTTACTTTTGAGCATTATAATGTATCTCCTATATTCTTATACTTTTCTAACACTCAATTGTAGGATATTGTGCCAAGATGGGGCACTAAGTATGATGGGTTTCATGGGCCACTCAAGGCCATGAACTATGTTAATGGAGGTCATTCCTTGCAGAAACTTGGAAAGCTATTATATTCCTTATGGTGTGATTATTTTACACCAACCATGATGTACATTCTCCAAGCATTCCGAAGACATGATGCAGCAAACAAGTGTTGGGGGAGACACTTGACATATCTTATTCTATGGCAGTTGAGGATCAAACTACGCTGGCTGCATGAGGGAACATCTTCCTTCTCAACTATCACACATGGAAGCTAGCATGATTCTAATCATGATCCCACAAGCTGAAGATGTTCTTATCCTTGTTGGGGGCATAGTTGGAAGAATGGCACACTTGTTGAATGTGCCCTTGGGGAAATTATTTCCCAATTATTTTTGCATTTCCTGCTTCTATGGGAGCATGATATTTTTTATGGCCACTATGATAAATCGCTTGCCTCTTTGTAAAGTGAGCCATATGTTGGTTGATGACATGCCTCTCATATGTATTGGGGAGGAGATATTCTATTGATTGCCAAGCTGGGAGGTCATGCACTACATTTTGATGATAGCATGGAGATGGGAGTCTTTCATGGATCATGAAAACCCCATGATAGTCATCACTTCTATCTTGAGGAGGCCATGGATTAGCAAGAAGGTTTCCACAACAACCTTCCATTTCTTCATGATGAGAGCCTTTGAGTTTATTCATCCAGGGCAAACTTTCATATTAAGGAAGGACCATTGGGAGGACAAAGATATTGCAGAAATCTAAGAGCAATGGAGGAGACCATTTGATGAGGAGGCCACAAGAGAAGAAGAGGAAGTTTTGCAGCACCCTTGCAGTTGCTTGAGGACAAGAAACATTTGGGAGGGGGAGACTGTAATGTTCCTAAACTAGCTCCAGCTAATTTGGAACATTAATTTTGCCTTATTTATTTTGTATTTCATGATTAATGAATAAATTGTAAAGGAGGATATCTAATCCTCTTGCAAATCAAGAATAAATCAGTGCCTATGTGAAAAGAAACATATTTAGGCCATTGGAATAAAATCTTGCAGGTGTGAAAGGGCCAAGACCACCAAAGGAGATCCTATTTGACCAAGTCAACAACATTTTCTAGGTTCATTGAACCTCCTTGATGGACTGCGCTGTTCTAGAAGGGGTTTCAAAGCGTTAAAGGAGCCAAAAGATGAAGTGATTTAGGGTTTTCCAAGAGACTCAAATCTTATAAAAGGGAGGTGAAGGGTCATGAGGAGGTTGTTGATGATATTTCATTTTTGAGCTTGCTAAGGCAACTCTATTTCTTTGTGCTGTTTAGCAAGAGAAAGAGAGGATCTCCTCTTTAGGAATCCTCCATCCTTCCTTAAGAAGCTCTTGGAGGGAAGTGTGCGAGATTGAATGAATATCTGGTTGGAGGCTAATATTTTCTTTCATAGACAGTGCTGGCTCACTGATGGTTTTGTTGCTGTTGTAAGTGTAGTAAGTGGGGTTCTAGATATGCAAGGATCTAGTTGTTTTTGGAGTCTCCTCTCAGGGAGGGTGTCTTGTGACCACCCGAAGAGGGCCTCTATTGTATTTTGATTTCATATCTGTATATTTTATCTATTGTAATATTCTGTTCAAGCTACTGTGCAGTCTTCTTTGTTAACTACGTTATTTTCATGTACTGCTTCTACTGCTATTTAGATCTCTCATTGTACAAGATCTCAGGGGATTGAGGCTTGCCTCTCATATTGAAGATTTATAGAGTAGCTTGTTGATATATATTTTTCAGATCTGATATTTATTATAAATAAAATCATCTTCAAAAATTCCTGAAGCTTTTTGTAGTTCTGTGTATAAAAAGTTAGATCTACATCTTACTATGCAATATTTGGTCAAAACCCCAAGGGGATCTTGTTAAGAAGGTTGTGTAGTTTCTAGATCTGGTATGGATCTGATGTTTCAGACGTAGATCTAATATATATCTAAGTTCTAATATCTAACTGCTGAAGCACATCAAAGAAAACGTTGTACATTCAATTCTGCAACTTATACATGCTTGCTTCTTGCCTCATGTAATTACTGTACTTCTTGAGGAACTCTATTATAAGTCTGATTTGCTACTGATATACTGAAACACAAGTTTAATGGCTGATATATAGCACTTTATAGCAGAAACTACACAATTCTTGAAGAGGGGATTCTCTCACACTCTGTTCTCTCCTTAGCTGATTTTCAGCTAGTGTTGCTTGTGGGAGATATGTTTAAGGTCTCTAAACTCATTTTTTTTTTGCTAAAATTCAGCATGGAGGTCCCACATAGCCTAAGCTAGGGGAACACAGCCCTGGTCTATGTTATTTTTGCACTGGTTTTCTTATACAACATTTCCCTTGAGCCTATTGCATATTTTCCTGAAAGGTGAATTTCCCACTCCTTGTCTGTTTGGTTTTTGCTCCTCTTTTGGATCCATTCTTTAGATATGAATATATAAGGATACCAAGGGATGAAAAATAAAATAGGAGTGTGTTATTCCCATACTTTCTATGTTTCACCAACTTTCTATAGACAGAGTCTAAAACGAGCCATGTAGCCTCTGGATCTCACCCTCTCCTTAGAGGTGACATATCCAGTAAAAGCCCCTTCAGTCTATCCCTGGTTTATAATTTCTAGTGTATTTCAATACTGTTTTGAATCCATCATGGAATATCTTAATATATTCCCCACTGAGCTTATTCTTCCCCATTCGGAACACTACATTTTTCCCCATACATTACATCATGATGATAGAGGTTGGAAATAGGAGGCCTTACTAAGTTGGCTTATATTGGGCGATTATGGTCATTATACTTGGTATGATGATGATGTGGTATGGAAGAAAGAGGCATTGCTACAACAACTTCTTTTGAGAGAGTATGGCTCTCATACTTGGGTTGATGATGATTTGGCATGGCAGTAAGAGGTATTGTTGCGGTGGCTTATTTTAAGGGAGTATGGCTCTCTTACATGGTTTAATGATGATTTGGCACAGAAGCAGAAGAATTTTTTGTGGTGGTTGTTATTGGGGGAGTATGGTTTGACATTGTACATGTTACTCCATGTGTCTCTACTTCTTATTCTGCACATTGTTGGGATGATGTTTGGATCCAACAAGGCCAAGGATGGAAGTATGGAGAGATACAATCTACTTTATGTAGCATGGGATGGAGAGGTAGTTGATGAGTTGGGAATTTCCACTTTGGGAAGAAAACATTTCGCTTTATGTATCTCATGCATAGAGGAGGACCTTGGATGGCATATGGTTTCCGCTTGGAGACTTATTGATGAGGAGAGGCAACTAAATTTTTAGTTGGAGGCCATTCTAGACATTTTAGAGAGGCAGCCTTGGAGCTGGGCATGCATGACACATTGTAGCAGGTGGGGAGGCCTTCCTTATGAGGATTCCTTTTGGAGGGAGTTGGATTTTTGTAGCATCCAATTTTGCAGTTGCTTGAGGACAAGCAACATTTTGGCGGGGAGGACTATAATATTCCCAATTTTCCACCAGTTAATTAAAATATTAGATTTATTTCTTTTCTTAATTAATTAAGTAAATAAGAGGGTGGAGGGACCCATAAACCCCATAGATGGATAAAATCCACTTTTTGATGTGTGTATGTGGATAATTTAGAAGTATATCTGCACTATGGAGTAGTGGAGTAGCTTCTTAATGAAGGAAGAGTGGAGATCATGGATCATTAATGAGAAGATCATCGAGATCATGGTGCACTAAAATTAAGATCATAGAGCACTAATGATGAGATAATTGAGGAAGTTGTGCATATAATGCACACATGATGGAGAGGGTGGGAATTAAATGCAGATATGGTGGAGAACATGGATGTTACACCATTTTTTTCTCATCTAACCTGTTACTATTAGATGGACCAAAGTACACCATGTAAGACCAATTTTACCATAGTAAAATTTCTTTCACTATGAAAAATAACTTAGTAATCCATAATTTATTAAGTTGTTTATGGTCTAAAGAGGAAACCCCATGAGGAAATATTAAATAAATCCCTATTTGTTTGATTTTCCTCGAGGGATAATTAATTAAACCACAGTTTAATTAATATTCTTGGGCATATTTAACCCAAAACAGGAAAATTAATTAGATAAATTATTATTCGTCTTATTATTTTCTAAGAATAATTATTTAAAACATTATTTAAATAATATTCCTTGTTAAATTTGACTAAATCATTTATAAATGATTGAATAAATCATTATTTATTTAATTATTACTCAACCACATTCTTAAAATAATAAATAAATTATTTATTTATTTATTATTTACAAATAAATGGATTTGACCAAATTGAAATTCTTTTTCCCTCCAACAAAAATTAAAAAATATTACATAAAACTTGGATCTAGATTTGGTTAATAATATTTTAACTATGCACCAATATCTAGACTAACTCAATAATTTGTTATAAATAGAAGGGTTTTTCCATTCATTCACTAATTTTGTTGCCTAAAGATTGCTCTCGATCTATATTTTTTGTCTGACTTTGATCCTCCATCATTCTCATATTTTTCTACCTTTTTTCTTGTGAACTCCCCTTGAATTCCATTTTTGTCTGGGTTTTCTCATTAGGGGAATTTTGAGGTCTAAAATGGGCCTCCTAAGAAAAATGTACAAACAAAAGAAAATTTATAAGAATTAATAGGATTCAAGATGATGATGTCAACCATGGGGGATGATTCACCGTGTTTTAAGTAAAAGGGTAAAAAGATTAAAAAATAATAAAATAATAAAACTACTTTTTCAACTCATATTTTCAACTTATCTCCCAAAGTGTTTTCTCAAATTTCGAGGAGGAGTACTCGTTGGATGCGAAATTTAATTCCTCATCCAAGGAGTACCCATTTTGGTTACTTTTGATGGACCTTTCTATGTGAAAAATGAGAAATACATGAAAAAACGTGATTGCAATCACATTTTTCATGTATTTATCATTTTTAATATACTAGGGTCTATCGAAATTATGAAGCATGGGTACTCCTTGGATGAGGAATTAAATTTTGCATCCAAAGATTACTCCCTATCTAAATTTGAATAGATAATACGATTTGATAAAGTAGTTTTTTATTTTTTCCCTTTAAAATTTGATGATGTAATCAAATCTTATTTTATTATTTCCACTATTATTTTATAATTTCCTTAGGAGGCCCATTTTAGACCTCAAAATTACCCGAATGAGACCATCAAGAGAGAGAGATATTAGTTCTGAAGCACTAAGGGCATACAAGAACCCATCCCATTGAGGGGGACTGGTAACATCTTTCTATGTTCCCTTCCTAGGTGTCATAATACAAAAATTATTTAAAATACATTCTTGTCTTGTTCAATGGATGCATGAAGCAACTCTTGCTTTTATTTGTTGTTTAATGTCTTTAAATACATAGATATGGATTTTTTTTAGCATTTATTCTGACCACTAACTGTAGATCTAAGGAAATTGACAACCATATTTGATGTTAGGACTGTTTGCTATGCATAACTAAAGTGATATTTTTTCGTACGCTTGCGATTAAAATTCATACTAACAATGGAGAGACAACGCATTCTTCATGGAGACTAGTGGCCACATGTCCAACACAATTATGAGGTGGGTCAGGGCTATGGAAGGCTCACAAACCATATAAGGGAGATGAGGGTAGAAATAGAAGGCATGATTTAGATTATTATTTTTTACTTGTTTAAATCTGGATTTGTCATTTGAAATTTCTATGCATACTTTAGTTGTTTAGCTAAGTTTGCAATGTCATTTAGCACATGGGTGTTTCTGATTGGAAATCCCACCCTTACCCACGGGGGACTTGGAGTGCCTACTCTGGGAATGTTTCTTTGAGCTATCATACATCATCAGGTATTGGTACCCATGCTTCATAATTTCGATAGACCCTAGTATGAAGCATGAATAAATTAGTCTCGACATTTACAGCAGGGACAATGTAGTATTCCTTCTAGAAGTCCAACATTTACACAGTCCCTCTTGTGGGAAGACTTCAGAGTCATTCTGGCCTTCTTCTTTGGCTTGAGTGTCTCATATTTTGAGCATTTTTGTACTTGTATTCCACCTCCTATATAGTAAAATTGCTCAGTTATTTTTTCTATTTGTATGGTGTATGTAAATTATTTGTTCATTTCTATAGTTTCCAGTTATTGTGCTTTTGTATTACTGCATTCTCCATTTTTTTATATTACAGAGAAGGTGGAATGAGGTGAGGAAGAGGTGTCCAACACCTCTAGAAAAATTAGAACCCTTGGGAGGTCTATTTTGCACTTGGAAGTCTTCTAATTGGGGTGGTGAAGGTAGTTTCAGAAAATAGGGTTATGGTGGAAAATTTTGAGGTTGGCGATAAGGAGCGTGGATTGTTTGGAAAGGGTCCTTTCCCTGAAGCTATAGACAACCCTGAAATCACTACACATTCATGCATTGATTATTGAAAAATTATCATGTTCAAAAGTGGAAAATATGGGTTGAGTGGAAAAACCCTACTTAATCTATATTGAAATCTAATCTAACATAAATCCAACTCCTAGCTTATAGTAAACATATTATGAGCATGATAATTACACTATCTACCTTTCCAAGAAATCATAAATAAATTACTTTTGTTATGTGGTTGGATATCCTTCTCCTTAAGCTCCCATGAGAGAGGTGAGGAAGAGAGGATAGAACCACGATTTTGATGTAATTTTTATGCTACTAGAATTTAAATAGACTAAAAAATATGTTGAAACAGAAAGAGAGAATATAAATACACAAGACAGACTTAGCCAATGGATTGGGCCGTGACCCAAAAGCATAAACCCTCTGAGACTAAATTAGTGATGAAACATAAAATTTCTCATTATCATTGCATGAAAAGGTCTAGTACATAATATTAATAGTAAAAAATAACAATAAGTCAAAGCTCAAGATCTACCTAGTTGAATACAAAGGTTGAATCATAATGAGCTCTTGCATATGCTTATTTATACAAATGGGTATCAAAAAACATCTCCCTAAAAAGTAGTAAGAAGTCCTCCTTGATCATAAGAAGAGTGAAGGTTGGCTTCTCATAACTGTCACTTTGGTTGGCTCTGTTTTCCTTCAAGTTGTTGGGAGAGATATCTATGTGATCTTGGCTGATTGAGAGAGGTGGAAAAACCTCCTACAATCTATCCTTGTTGTCTATTATGATCCCTTCGGTGCAAAATATCTCAAAAATAGCTTTATTTTCCTGCAATTAATTCAGATTAGGAAGCCAGACATGAAAAACATTATATACCCTTCTTATTAAACATAATATGAAAAAAATGTAAATAAATGTGAGACAAAGGTTACTTAATAGTTGAATTATGGAATTTTAACCACTTAAAATATACCTAATGATGGCCCTCATCATAGAGCATCCAAGATGAGTCACCCTTAAATTCATGGAGTCTATTTTGATCCCCATTGAGTCCTACTATATTATGCCCTCCATATTTTCATCAAATTCATCCATTTTTTATCCTTTTGGCCTCCATCTATCCTGATCCATCTCTAAAAATCCTATGTCTGAGTAATTGACCACTCCCTTAAAAATCAAGTCAATTTCTACCAGGTCCACCATGCATGCTATGCTTTGAAAAGGGATGTCACCAGTTTTCCTTTCATCTTATATCCCTACATTATCATCCCTGGTGTCATTCCATCAATCACTCTATTATGATACCCCGTGCCTTTGTTGAAGATTCCTTATTTCCCCAATTCTGGTGGGCCTTCTTCTGTTAAATTCAACACATTTATTCCAAAGTATGTTCTAAAGGGAAATGTATCTTGGTTCCAAATTTCATCATTATTAGGTGCCTCAGATCAACCAAAGGGAATCTTCATTTCCCTTTGACTTGGTTGTTTCTCACATGCTCGAATCCAAATCATTATCTCATGATTGAGAATCATACAATTGATGGTTCAATGAACTAAAAGATTGCACCAGTGATTCCTGGGTGTGTGTGAGATGTTCCATAACTCATAAGGGGGTGGCCCTTCAGGAAACCCCCCACATGATTGGATGTCCTTATATTATCATCCAACCTCATATGTAGTTCCACATATTTGATGGGTTCGGTTTCAACCCCTTACAATGCCCACAATATGCATGTCTCCTTCAGATGATCCATTCATATCTTCAAAGCCCTTTCGTATTCAACATGGCTTCTTTAGTTTTGATTAACCCCTCCCCATGATAGCTTGAGGGGAATTATGTCTCATGTACTAAAATGTTATTGTATTTAATCTTGGCCTATGTTTTCCAAATGCATTATGTATATGGGATTCGTTGTATTACGTTATGGCCCATTGATGCCATTGTATCATGTATCATGTATTTTGTAGCTCAGTCCTACATTGTTGGGCTCACCATTATTCTTTGTACTTAGTTATCTTCGTGGGTATCGGTATGCCACCCCCACCTCATTTGAGATCATGTACTATAAAATAAAAGAGACTTATATATCAGTTTAGTAGGTCTCACCCCCTCCATTTTTGTCATTCCTTGCATTTATTTAGTTGTATATCTCTCTCTCTATGAATCCCCTTTGGTGTCTCATGGAAGTGTAATTTACAACGTATTTCAGTCATACGATTTTTTCCTAACACTCGTACATTGGGGGACAATTTTTATCACCAAAAATTACCACCTAGCCATTTCTAAATAAGCAGATTGAACTGTTGACCAAGGACTCAAATTTAGATTTTTTGAAGAATATTTGGACAAAGTGTTGAAATTTTTCTTTAAATAAATCCAAATATATATCTCCTTCAGCAAACTCATAACATAGGTGAAGGAATGAATTAGAAAAATCCCCAATTGATTCATTAGGGTACATTCTTAGTTGATTAATCCTTTTATAAACACCTCAATAACCATACTTATCAAAGGCCTTGTAAATCTCTTTAAGGAATTGCTCAAATGAATGAATGGAAGAAGATTGTAAGTTATGACACCATCAATTAGCTCACCTTCAAGGGTGAGTAAGAAAAGGACACAAGAAATTTCACTACAATCGATTTCATAAGATTCAAAAAACTTGAAAATATCAAATGTGTGCTCAACTATGGATGTATCACTCGCATCATCAAATATTAATTGATAGAAGTTATAAATAGGTTCAACATGGATTAAAATTTTACAAATGGAACTATTGGAAAAATACCCTAGGAACATGATTTGTGAATGAGCCATTTAATATAAGAGATTCAAAACAGACTCAATGGGAACAACTTGTCATTTGGACCTCTTTTAGTGCCATAATGTCGACGATGTTGGATACCACCAAGATAAAAGGGGTCTCCCTGATGTGAACTCTCAATTAACCTCTCCCATTATTTGGATTAGGATCCCCATCCGGAGTATTGGCCTAGCCACCATAATTAAAGGTTTTACTTGGTCTCAATAGATAAAATAAGATTTTATATGCATAAACCTTTTAATAAACAAGTAACTTGACATTATGGAACACCAATTGCAATGTGTAGAAGTGGGCTATCAATAGAGGGGGACAAGAGTCAATTTCTAGAAGGAAAGTAATAGTACTATCCTAAGAGAGACACACAAGAGCAAGGAAATATTCATTGATTAACTTGAAAATTAGTTCACAAGATAAAAATGATCCATGAAAGAAAATACAACACACTTTAAAAAATATAAGCACCAAAACCACTTAAATAGTTCAATTTATTTAATACATAATAATGGCAACATATAATGAAAACATCCAAAGAATATTTTTAAGAAATTTGTGCTACATGCATAAATTGTGTTGGCTCAATGTGATTCAATTTTTTGGTGAAATATCTGAGTACACAGTTAGAATGGTGAGGTACTAGTTACAATATGGGAACATTAATTCACATTTTTCTTCTCTAAGGAATTATTTTTCACTTCTATGCGAAGCATAAGAAGAAAATTCTAGATCTCTAAAGTATATTACTCCAAAATCCCTTTTCTTGAGTTATGAAGGTCTATTTGTAATAAGAGGAATTATCTTTCATATCTATATGAATCTTGAATTATCCTCATGACTCTTGGACTTCCAGATGACCTTTAAAATTTTATTTAAATCTTTTGTCCACATGTGAATTTTCATATTCCACATGTGACCCTTGGATTTCCACACATTTAAAATTGTCATTTTATTGAAAATACATCACTACAATCCACATGATCTTGTGGAAATACACATGGACATTTTCATGACAAGTGTAAAAGCCATGACTTAGCATTAATGACATGGAATGTCATGATTATGTGGAAGTTATAGTTTTCCCTCTTGGTGCTTCATCTTCAATATTCATGAAATATATTATTTGTTCTTCATATTCACCCTCTAAAGGGTCATGGATCAACATTGGGACCTTCTGAGTTATCATTCAATATATCCATTATGTCATGGTCCAATATCTACTTCATGTCTTCAAGATGGTTCTTCTTTGTGCTTCTTCTTTGAAAGTGCTTCTTACTTATTCTCATTGATGTCTTGCTTGAGCATCAACTTTTCATGCTAAGAAGATACACCTACTAGTGAAAATCACTCATGACAAGGAAACATTAGCCTTGAAACAGTCTATCCTATATCTACCTTGCTCATGGAAATAGTTGCTTATGATAGGCTTATGAAAGTGTAATATTACTAAATTAGTAGACAACTAATTGGAATATTATTTTTTTATTTTTCTCTTAGATAGAGGAATAAGAGGGTATGGAGACCCATAAATCTCCTTAGAAGGAATAAAAGACACCCCTAGTGTGAATGGAGGTCATATAAAAGCTATATTGAAGACCCTTAGGTGTGAAAAGGGGTTGAAGAATTTTGAATAGGTCAAATTTGACCAAATCAAACAACGTTGTTATGGAGGAGTGGAATTAATGATGGGAAAGTGTAGTTTTGGAGCAAGATTGATTACATGATGATGGAAGCCATATGGGGTGATGTTATGATTATTATTTTGATATATCTATTTATAATTCATGCATTCTTCAGTTATTTATTTGAGATTTCTATGTTGTTTAGCACCGAGTGTTCCGGAGCGAGAATCCCACATCTGTCCTTGAGAGACCTCTTGGGAGAGTATTGATATATCATTTCCACACATCTGGAATTTTTGCCAAGCTTCAGTCTTCAGCTAAAACACAGTTTCTACAGAATATTGTGTTGTATTGCAGGGTGCTGCAGTGGAGGGTTGACAAACCCACTTTCTAAGCTAGTTTTTCATAGGAGGAAAGATTACTTCTCTTGGGAGATTAGAAAGGAGGGATTCTGAGCACATTTCAGATATTTGGCACCAAGAAAACCTATTCCCATCATTTACAGCGCATTTTCAGCTGGGAATTGCGTTACTCTAGAGGGCAGTTTCAGAGGAGGATCTATTGGCTCTTTTAGAGTGTTTTCCTGTAGGTGGAGGGTTCAACCTTTCATTGGAGGAGACCCTTGAGGAGATCTACATCAGATATATATTATTTCAGCCTTCTATTTTCATGAGCTTCAGTTTGTAGTGACTCTTCAGTCATAGGGCTGTAGATCACCATTTGTATTTGGGTGTATTTCTGGAAACCCTTCTCGAGTTATCTTGGAAAGGTGTCTAGGAGGCTAGATCTTCACTCCTAGAATTATTTGAGCTATATAACAGTAGATATACATTGTTATATATTTATGTAGCAGTTTATTCCCTAAGACTGTGCAGTCATAGCTCATGGAATTTGTATGGTAGTTATTTCTCATGTGATGCCATATTTTTTTTATAGAGGCATTTTTGGTATTACTTGAGTGACTTGATCCTCAAGATATTGTGCCTATTATTTGTTGATATGTTTAATAAGATGGCTATACACGTGTCTCATATAATGGTGTGTTTATTTGTTCACTGTTCTTTACATTATTGTGTTCATATATTTTTTCTTCCCCATATAGAAATATTACAGTGTTATCAGAGCATAATCTTGGCTCGGCCTGTGGATCTCAACCATTATGCTATTAGGAGATTAAGAAGAAGGAGAAAGAGATAAGAATGATGGAAATAATGAGTTTCATCTCATCTCTTTTTAGATCTAAGAAGGGCCTAACCAAGGAGGTCAAGAAAAGAAAAATAGAGGAAAGAAGTGAAACCATAGTAGGGTTTCAAGATGAGGAAGATCCATGTACTTCCTATCAACAAAAATAAGATCCGGTATTTCATAGAGCTCCAAAGAAACATGCTATGCCCTTTTATTTTGAAGACAAGAGGCATGAAGATGGAATAAACTTAGATCATGAGATTCTAAGTGAGTATCTTGTATAATATAAGTCTCAACCTAGATCTTTCAAGGAGAATCTAACTCTCCCAAAGTTCATTCAGCTCAAAGAATAAAGGAGACCTTGCTGCAATACAAGAAAAGAGGGCAATAACTTTATATTTCCTACATTTGATGGGTCACCCACATGCACAACAAGGGCTTGGGGGATGAATTTGGATGCATTCTTCCTGCTACATCGAGTAGCAGAGATATAAGCTGTTGAGATTTCAGCGTTGCACCTTGAGGGTGAAGAAAAAATTTGGTGGTTCAACCATTTGAGTCATGCAAAAGTGACTGCATATGCAGATTTTACTCAAAGGTTGATCAATAAGTTTGACAAGAATAAATCAAAGGAGAAGGAACCTTCACCACCACTTGTTGCAGGAGAACTTACATCAGGAGAAACAACCCTTGCATATTTGCCAAGTGGTCTTGATATCTTGACATTTGGGATCCCATGCACTATTTTGGAGATGCATGAGGAGGAGGAGACTTGTACCAACATTGATGCAGCAATGGAAGAGCAACCTTAATCATCAGTAGCTGGGTAAGCCATCACACTGGAAGGAGGAACCCTTGTAGTAGTACAATATGTTCCCAAGCTTTACCAAGGTATGCACATGTTTCCATTTTCTGTTACTTCAACACATCATATGGAGGATTGTGGGAATGTACCATTGCATGACCTAGGGTCAAAGTACATTGTTGATTTAGAGCAGCAAAATATCACTGCAGTGAGAAGCCTTGATTTTTTCAAGGAGAAGATATACAGTCATCCTAGTGTATCATTGTTGAGCTGCACACAACTCTTTGGGTTGGATTATATATTCTTGGAGGATGGGATGGGTATTGTCTTGAACAATGAAATAAAAAACTATGTGTTCAGCACTGAGCATGATCTTCAGACTGCAGATGCACCATTATGGAGATCAACAACGTTGTCATTGAGCAGCAGTGATGAGTTGGGGGGCCAAACATTATTGGAGCATTCCAATGACCTTTCTACATGGATAGCAGAGGATAGGTAGATGATTGATGGGAGACATCTTATCTTCCATTGTTATGATGGATCTTTCTTGATGAGCACTTCATTGCTCAATGAGAAGATCTTTCCTTTAGTATATTTGGATCTTTATGGGATCAACTTGGCCATTGAGGAGTGGTATTCATTTGGATATCTCTAGGAGATTGCATTTCAACACCCCATGAAATGCAAAAATAGAAATATGATTTGGGAGGATGGTATTCTCCATTAGAGGGATGCCAATTTTGAGCATGCTAATAGAAACTCACCATTGGTTGGATGGGTGATGTTGATGAGAAAGAGGCTGGGAAGCCACTTGCAGATCTATGACATAGGGCAATAGGAGGTAAGGATGCATTGGTTACTCTTGAAAGATTTTGGTCATCATATGACACAATCTATTTCAAAGAGTAGGTTGGTGGATGGACCTTGGCATGACACTTTCATCATATGGTAGCAAGGAGTTTTGTTGTATTGGGGTGATGTGATATCTTTCATATCAAATATCATGTTGTTGCTCAATAATTTATATGGTGATGGTGTGGGGAGGCAACAAGAGTTTTTGTTGCTTTGGAGGTTCTTGAGTAAGTATGGGCTAATCTTCTCCCATACTTTGCATGTTGTTGCAGGAGTAGGAGATGGAATTATCATGGTGCAAAGGGGCTACTCCTTAGCCTTGGAGGATCAGGAGGTACTACCACTTTGGAAGGAATATCCCATGTATAGCAACATTATGATTGATGGCTTTGACATGTGGAATGTCAAGGGATGGAGTTATGAGATGAAAACAGCCTTGTCACAAAGGCTAACAACGCTGTCAATTGGGAGCTTTGATTTGTTGATGGAGTGTTCCCAGGATCACTTCACATATGATGCACTTGATGGAAAATTAGGAGATGAGTGTGATGGGGTAGTGGATGGAGACATCCAATACCATGATATGAACTTATTGACTTGAAAGATCTTCATTCAACACATGGTTCATTCATCTTCATGAGAGTATGTCATACCACTATGGAGGGCTCATTCATGGGTCTTGTTATCAGTTTACTCTTAGTACATGGTAAGACATATGTTTTTGAATTTGTTGATCATCTAACATAGTATCTTCATTCTCGTACCATCTCTATACAGTGCATTGCTCCACAAGAGGGAAAGCCTCTATTTGGGCTTCATGGTCATTTTTGGACCAACATCTATGATGAAGATAGCCATTTATTGTATGGATTTGGGAAAGTGTTGTACTATTTCCTGTATTCTCATTTGATATACAATGCCATTTATTTTTTACTAGTAGATGAGATGACATGCACAACTAGCAAAGTGTTTGGAGACAACTTGCCACATCATATTGTGAAACTACAGTTGGTAAAATTACACTGTAACTACTTGAAAAACTTTTGGTACCTCCTAGAACTATGTAAAACCTTTAGTAATCTTCTTATTTGGATTCCATATGATGATAATGTCATATTCATTTTGTATGGGATGATTTGGGCAAGAACCAAAGAGTGGATCTTTGAGGAGCATATTTCCTTTTTTCTCCATGAAGGCAACACTATTGCAACCCATATTCAGCAACAGCTATACACTTATCATAAGTGGAGAGAGAGACAACATGGGATGGCAATTTGATCTATCATATTTAGCTATGTAGCTCACCTTCTTTGCAGGAGCCTAAGGTGGAGGAGATGTCTTAGGAGTTACCATGTTGGAAGGCGACTCACTTTTTGTGGATGATAGCTTGAGGATGGAGCCTTCACATGGGGATGATGGGTCTCAATATATTTCAGATTCCATGCCTCAAGAAGGCCTCTAGACCACATATATTTTCTTCCATGGATTTCCCACTTTTTCATGATGAGAGCCATTTGGATTTTTCACGAAAGGCATACTTATACACATGGGAGGAACAACTTGAGAACATATTGATGAGAAAGCATATTGTTCTTTTGGGAAACTTATCACTTGAGGATGCTACAGAAGGAAGAGGAGAGGCTCTTCAGTTCTATCCTTGCATTTTCTTGAGGACAAGCAACATTTGGGAGGGGAGGACTGTAATATTCCTAAATTAGAAGACAACTAATTGGAATATTAATTTTTTATTTTTCTCTTAGATAGACGAATAAGAGGGTATAGAGACCCATAAATCTCCTTAGTAGGAATAAAATACACCCCTAGTGTGAATGGAGGTCATATAAAATATGGATTGAAGACCCTTAGGTGTGAAAAGGGGCTGAAGCATGTTGAATAGGTCAACTTTGACCAAATCAAACAGCGTTGTTATGGAGGAGTGACATTAATGATGGGACAAAACAGTTTTGGAGGGAGATTGATTACATGATGATGGAAACCCTAATGAGTGGGACCCAAGGTGAGAAGGCTCACACTTTTTATAAGGAATAGGATGGAATCCATATGGGGTGATGTTATGATTATTATTTTGGTATTTCTGTTTAGACTTCTTGCATTCTTCAGCTATTTAGTTGAGATTGCTGTGATGTTTAGCACCAGGTGTTCCCGAGCGGGAATCCTGCCTCTTTCCTTCAGAGGATTCTTGGGAGAGTATTGATCTATCATTTCCACACATTTGACATTATGGCCAAGATTTAGTATTCAGCTACAACATAGTTTCTGCAGAATATTGTGTTGTGTTGCAAGGTGTTACAGTGGAGGGTTGAGAAACCCACTTTCTGAGCTAGTTTTTCATAGGAGGAAAGATTCCTTCTCTTGGGAGATCAAAAAGGAGGGATTGTGAGCACATTTCAAATATTTTTCACTAGGAAAACCTATTCCCAACATTTATAGTGTAGTTTCATCTAGGAATTGCGTTATTCTAGAGGGAAGTTTCAGAGGAGGATCTATTGGCTCTTTTGGTGTGTTTTCCTGTAGGTGGAGGGTTCAACCTTTCATTGAAGGAGACCCTTGAGGATATCTACATAAAATATATATTATTTCAGCGTTCTATTTTCATGAGCTTTAGTTTTCAGTGACTCTTCGGTCCTAGGGCTGTAGATCACCATTTGTATTTTCCTTCCTGGGTTCTCGCGCAAAGGTGTCTAGGAGGCTAGATATTCACTCCTAACATTATTTGACACATATAATAGTAGATGTACATTTATCTTTCTTTATGCAACAATTTATTCCCTAAAACTATTTTGTCTTAGCTCAGGGCATTTGTATGGAAGTTATTTCTCATGTGATGGCATATTTTTCTTGTAGAGGCTTGTTTGGTATTGCTTGAGTGACTTGATCCTCAAGATCTTGTGCCTATTATTTTCTTATATGTTTAATAAGATGGTTGTACACTTGTCTCATATCATGGTGTGTTTATTTTTTCACTTTTATTTCCATTATTGTGTCCATATATTGCTGCTTCCCCTTTTGGGAATATTACAGAAAGGAATGAGAAGGAAGAACTTGATTATGAGGGTGAAATTGAGCTCAAAAATGGCTCAAGGAAGGTACCACTTCTCACTAAAATTGTGACATGCACTAGGAGGAGGGGATATTATAGGCCCAATGGAGTGGGGAAGTCAATAACTAGTGTGATGAGCTTGCTGACTAAAACTACGCTATGCGCTAGGCTAAAAGGAGAAGGAGATAGTAAAAGTGCATTTGAGCCTTACAATGAAAAAGGGATGACCCCACTGTTTACTAAATGTGCACCATGTGCTAAGGGAGGGAGAGGAACCACTGGGGAAAATTTTAAGGATGGAAGTTTATCTTAAATTTTAGAAACTTGGCGAACCTTACTAGTGCTAATATGCAAATTGTAAAAAAAAAATTGACATTTTTGCAGAAATATTTATATCTACAATGATTTTACATTAGTGGATATAATATTTTGGCGATTTTTAAGGTAAAATAATGGTCTACTATAAAATTTGGGTGAATCATTCTAGAAAAAAAATGGAAATTGGCGAATTTTGTTTTTGGAAAAAACATGGAAAATTAGCCCACGTGTGACTATTAGCCCCTAGAATTTTCCCTGGGAACCACTATTGATTAAGAGTGCACTAGGTGCCAAAGAGGCTCAGTGAGGGTGCAAATACAATGGACAATAGTTTCAGAATATTTACTATGAGTGAGACATGAAATTTTGAAGGGACAAGGGGACATTCATTTTTCCAAAGTGTTCCCATATTTTCATTTTTTTGAAGTGTGCTCAAAGGGTCCTTGTTTTTCAAAAATGCACTCAGAGGGTCCTTATTTTCCCGAGCTATGCTCTGAGAGGGATATCCTTAGTCTAGGTGGAATTTTATTCAATATATGATCATTTTTCACTAAAAGTGCACCCTACACTTAAGAAGGCTTAGTGGAATACGTAATTGTGCATTTTGCTAAGGAAAGTAGGAGAAGGCTAGGTCACTTTTCCTCGAAGATTCTAAATGTGTATCCATAAGATATGAACTTAAGAAAGACTCAATAGAAAATTATAGTAGGGAGAGATCTCATCAATAAGGGTCATGAATAGGCAGCTCTGATCACCTAGTTGAGGATTAAAACTTTCATAACTTGCACTGGGAAATAGGACCAAAAATAGATCCAAAATGGCTAAGTGCGGGACCAACAGAGTAAGAGAGGGAAATGAATTCGAACGAGACTCAAACATGGATCACAGACATGATTTATTGATACAAGCCAATTATAAAATTCACATTTCTCATGAACAACAATAAATACTTCAAATGATAGAAAAGTGACACTTATTTCTAAGTACTATAGTTAAAATGACACATTACGACACTTAGAATAAAAGTTGCGACACAAAGGTTCAATATGACCAGAACGTGCGTTAAGCTATAGGAATGTTTCTAATGCATATTCTTATTATGTGTAGAACCATATAATGTAGAAAGAGTGTGTTAGAACTACCTATAGTGATTTGAAAAGGTGCAACATATACCAGAGTGAAAAAAACTAAAAGCGTTATTGCAATAGTAATAAAACATGAAAATGACAATTGCAAAAGCAAAATAAATTTAAAGAGACACATATTAGAGCAAAGATAATATGAAAATGATTCTTTTTAAAGTGAAAGAAAGAAAAAAAACAAAATGGAGAACATGAAAGTGGAACTTGTGAAAGCAGAGGTGCACAAAAGAAATAGTTGGTAAAACTCATTGAAATAGAAGTACAATTGCAAACAAACTAAGAGGGATTATCAATGGAGAGTGCGCACTGAATATCAATTGTCTAGGCTTGCATAAGAAAACTAAACTCATGCATTTATCAGGGACCAAGAACGTGTGAGAAAGTGACTTTGTGATCCAATATCTTTTGCTTAAATATGCATTACAAATTACATATAACAGAGCATGTTAACTAGGTAAATTAAACCACATGAAAATGAAGGGAAAAATATAAACAAACATGAGATCTAGACACACCAATTTGATTATGGAGTTCACTCAATATGGGCTACATCTTCGGGCCCTACTCAACAATGGGGAGGTGTTATTTTATTAAGTGACATCAAATTAATCAAGTACAAGAAACTTTACAAAAATGACCCTTATACCTCCAATCTGGATGATGGACTCAAAATGGAGAGCTCAATTGGAGAAATGGATGTCACCACTAGATTTATGGTGTGAAAATGTATAAAATCGACTATAAAATTTCCCAATTTTGACACCATCACCTTTGGAAATCCAAGGAATATTTTGGGCATCTCAAGGTTCCTATGGTTCAGGGTTCCACACCCTCTAGATTTTCTCCTGGTTCCAACGGATTGTGGTTCTGCACCTCTAGGTTCCACTTCGCCCTCCGATTCATTGCCACTTTAATTAATTTGTGAGGTTGTTAATTAATATGGTGGGAGATAGTTTCAATGTGAACCATTTGGTCCGTTGGCGGAAGATACAATTAGTGGCGCAGTGGTTGGGGGTTCCAACCCCATCTACCTCCAACCTTGACACATTTGTTTTACCAGCAGGCTGATATGGCACACGGTTATTGTTTTGTTGTAACATATTACATATATGGATGTGGAGGTGCTCAAGAGGCGGGCCGGCCAAGCTGGTCGGGCATGTTCAAGACCCACTGCCTCTAGTTGATATCACATGTGGTAGTGGGCGACCTTCCCAACATACAATATATGATATGTATTATGGTGGGGTTTGGCAGGGGTGGTGACCCGCTGACCCTTTTCAGATTTTGTCATCAATTGGTATATATTACATTGTAATAACCTCTGGTGGGGGTGGTAGTGGTGGTAGCTCGCCACTCCTATTTTATAATTTTTTTTTCGTTTTTATAATTAAATTGGACATTTTTAACTTTGTCCAAAACATGGATTACTTGGAAAATTAACCATTCGACAAATTCATTGATTTCCTGTGGCTAGATTCCATGCGTTAGATTTTTTCCAATTTGTTGCCTCCTTAAGCCTGTCACTTGGCCAAGTTTGACCAAAACTTTGACCATCTATAACTTGACAATACGAACTCATATTTGAGTGGCATTTACACTATTCTAATCAGGATGAAAAACACTATGCTCTAGTCCTATTTTCACTTCCATCCGGAAAATTTTATTTTTGAGCTATTTCCAAGGCTAATTGTACTTCTAGATCCTCCTAGATCACTTTGGAAATTGGAATCTGAGAAGAAGACTTTAGTGCTTAACAAAACACAAATAGACCATAAAGTAACCATGAGGTGAGAGGTTGCAAGATCCTTAGTAAGCTCCAAAATTCAGTGGGAGAAAATTTTTTAGAGGGTTTCTTATCACACCATCAACAAGACATTTGAATGCTAGGAAATTAAATAAATAAATCTCCTCCTCCAAAAATTATCAGGAATGCATCAAGGCATCTACAAATTTATGTAGCATGAAAAATATAAAATGAAATTTGATATATCATAAAAATGTTAAAATGTAATTTAATATCATATATCAACTGAGTGTGCATTGATTTATTTATTGAATGAATGAGTATGAACATATTAGTCACTTGGTTGGACTATTAGTTCAATTTGTCTTTTAGTGGACAATTAGTTGGCTTGGTTTTAATTGATGGAAAGTTTATAATTAATTAAATAATTGTTATTGTTTATTAGCATTAAATTCTCTTAGTTATTCAATTTTTTTCTTTACTAATAAGAAATATAAATTAGGTCATATGACTTTTCTGATATTCTCCTCATATTTTTGTATTACATATCACATCAACATGAGGCTTAAACCTTTCCATATAGTACATCGTATATAGAAAAGTGATTGAAAGTGTGAGATTTGTGATCAAGAGATCTAGAGAATGTAAGATTAGATATATCACTCAAGGCAGAGAGAATATAATATTAGAGATCTCAGTAAAGACACAACAAACGTGAGATTAGAGATCTCAGTCGAGACACTAATCTAGGTATTTCCTTTGAAATATAACTGCTCATTTTCTTAGTTAAAACATTGCAAAGGAAACTGTATTAATTTGATCATCTAAAATAAGTGATAGGACATAATAATTACACTTATTTTATCATAGCTACCTCGAGTCACTATTTGTGTTAAAGGGAGAAATGCAATGCACTTATTTTGTATAAACATGTCACTAATTTTTTTTTACTTCAAAGTAACTTATATAATGAATGTAGGATTTGAATTATTATTATTACTATTATTTATAAATAGGTTTTCATGAAATTTAATGGCTATAATTTTGCATTTTTTGTCTTTGTCAAATTGAAAATTTATTTTGAGACCCTAACATCTTAATTGATATGCTTTCCATTTTGATTTTGATACGAAATCATGAAAGGGACTTTTTTTTGGGGTTAAAAATTAAAATTTAATTTAAAAGATTGATTAAGGTTTTTATTTTCTTCTTCTTTTATTTTCTTAAGGTTTTTATTTTTTTAAGTGTTCTGAGAGAATATTAGGGGAGATAAA
The DNA here is from genome assembly GCA_034641835.2 of Pinus albicaulis. Classification (NCBI taxonomy): domain Eukaryota; kingdom Viridiplantae; phylum Streptophyta; class Pinopsida; order Pinales; family Pinaceae; genus Pinus; species Pinus albicaulis. Next base: position 22,143 of record JAXQQM020072603.1, on the reverse strand, counting down.
AAAACTTTGTGCATTATGAGTTTTCAATGGACCCTACAAGAAATCTAGGGCAAGCACGAGGATTGGTTCTTGTTGGAAAATATATGTGTTTTGGTATATGAGGATGAATAAATTTTTATGAGTCTAGGAATGTTAAGAACTAGGGAGAATGGGTTCTTGGAAACTGATTAAGAAACTCTAGTGACTATGACTAATTCCCAAAGAATAATCTTTCAAAAATGAAAAAAAGAGGAGAACAAGGCCAACTTTTGAATCCAAAATTTAGTGGATGGCTTGATTTTTTCCATGATAATAGGAACATATAGTGAAAAGCAAGCCTCAGATATCCTAGAGTTTGAATCTCAAGGTAATGAAAATGTGAATATACTAAATATTCAAACCATTAAGAGAGAGTTTGAAGCACTAAAGGGGAAGGAGACAAATAACATTGATCAATTTATAACCAAAGTGATGGGAGTTATGAATCAACTCAGGATTCATGGAAAGCATATTAAGGATTAGAGGATTATTAAAAGGTTCTCAAAATCATAACTAGAAATTTTAAATGCTTGTCATTTCCATGGAGGAGTCTAAATTCTTTTGTACTATAATAATATAAGAACTAATGGGATGTCTTTTATCCCATGAATGAAGAATCAACATGGAAGAGGAATATTCAGGCAATGTCTTCAAGAATAAGACATCTATTAGTAGAGGCAAAGGTAGAGGAAATAGAGATAGAGTAAGGGTATATTTTAAGGATTCAAAAATCAAGTCTATGCATAGTGTTATTGGCGACTATTATAGTTGAAAATTGTGGGAAAATATTCAATAAAAAAAACATGTAATTTACTATTAAAATTGGTAAATGTTTGGTGAATATTAGCCATTTTATCTTATATGTTAGGTCCTTATAATACTAGTGTAGCCTCCATATTGTTATTGTTTACCCCATAGAAGCTCATTATTGGTATTGTTGTCCCCTTACATTATTATTGTTATTTATTGCCTAATTATATTTTGACCCCATTAGACTCCTATTTATACGAAGGAGGTATTGTCATTTGAATCATCAAGGAATTTTTCATTTATGTGATGTAAAGGCAGGTTTCCACCTCAAAGTGACTTATTTTCTATTCATTGATCTATATATTCTTATGTTTCTATTATATTTTAAACTAGACATGTAATGTTTGGTATCAGAGTCTTGATCTTAGGGTTTTACTGCTTCAAATGTGTTATTGTGGAATTTGTAGGTTTTAACCCTGTACAGAAATTATCTGCAAATGAATTCTTAAAAATAGGAAATAAACAATAGCGAGAGTATAAAACATAAAACATATGTACAAAAATATTTTTTCCATAGATCCCAAATAGGGACTACCAGATTGATTTTTCATTATATTCCTATTAGTGTTACAACACATATATATGCATGCCGAAGCATTCATAAACCCAAATCCATTAACCCTGGATTAGAAGATAACCATAGTTCCCTTGACCAGATCTAAAAAATACCAAGAGTAGAAAACCATCATCACCCAAAACCATGTGAAAAAACATATAAAAAACCTTAGGCAGTCCTGCCCACCTAAGATAGGGTCCAAAAAAAATTTCCCAGGGCACTGCCCCAAACCTCGTACACGGGGCTACCCGCCCCCTACTAACCCCTCGAAAGAGGGGGTTTTCGCCCCCCCCTCTGACCCCCTGCTATTCCCTGCAAAAAAAAAAGGGGTGAGATATCACCCCCATTGTGAACCCCCTCGCGTGTGCAACTATTCATGGAAATACTATAACACACACCCAACATTCTCCTAGTTGTTGTTTTCTTTCAATAGGGGGCCACAGGAGAGCTTAGTCATTAGTCTAACCTTGAAACACCCATTTTTTCTCTGCACCAAGAGAACTTCTAAGTTCTCACAAACTTCATCAATGCATCTGCAACATTCTTCAAAGTGTCCACCTTTACCAGCAACACCTTTTTATCCTCAAACCTATCTCTCACAAAGTGATATTGAACATCAATGTGATTTTTCCTTGAATGATAAGTAGGGTTATTAGCCAAGAAAATTTCACTTTGGCTATCAAAATATATCCTTATAGCTCGCTACACCAACCCCATACTTGAACACAATCTCTGCAGCCAAACTAATTCCTTGCTTGCATGAGTGGCTGCCATGTATTCTACCTTTTTAGTTGAAAGGGCCGCTACATATTGTATTTTACTCATCCAACTGTCAGCACCTCCAAATAGGCTAAACACATACCCACTTTTAGATCTTCTTTGGTCCATATCTCTAGCCCAGTCTGCATCAACAAAACCCCGGATTTCCAGAACTATGTCCAATCCTAGTCTTCCATGGTAGCATAAACCATAATCACTAGTGCCACGCAAATATCTGAAAAACTACTTCATTGTTGTACAATGATCCTTCCATGGTTTTGACATAAGCCTTCTGAAATCTCCCACTGTATGTGCAATGTTTGGTCTAGTACAGACCATTTCATACCTCAGGCTACCCACTGCACTTGCATATGGAACACGGGAAATATCATGTTGTTATTCTTGTGTCTTGGGACACTGTACGATAGATAGCTTTACACCTAAAAGAATAGGAAGCTTCATTGGTTTACTATCTTGCATATTCAACCTCTGCAATATTATCTTGACATACTACCTCTAGTTTAGCCAGAGCTTCCTCTTTTCCTGATCTCTCTTAATTTCCATGCCCAAAATATAGCTTGCAACACCAAGATCCTTCATGTCGAATTTGGAGAACAATTGGGTCTTCAAATCTTGGATAATTTCTTTGTCATTTCCAACCATCAACATATCATCCACATAAAATACCAAATAAATAACATGGTCACCAATTAATTTAAAATACACACAATGATCCTCTTTGCTTCTGGTGAAGCCAACTTCCTGTATATAAGTATCACATTTCTGATACCACATCCTTGGTGACTGTTTTAACCCATATAGAGAATTTTTTACCCTGCATACCAGTTATTTCTAAACCTTCATAGTAAAGCCTTCAGGTTGCTTCATGTATATGTCCTCTTCCAGATCCCTGTGAATAAATGTTGTCTACAAATCCATCTATTCCACCTGAAAATCAAATGCAGCAACAACATATAAACGTAATCTAATAGAAGTAACCTTTGAAACATGAGAAAAAATATCGCCAAAATAAATTCCTGGCACTTGGGAATAACCTTTTGCTATGAACCGAGATTTTTATTTCTCCACCTTGCCTTATACATTGTAATATTCCAAAATTTGCATGTAGCAAATTGGAATATTAATTTTTGTTGATTTCACTTAGGAGGAGAATAAATGGGTAAGGAGGCCCATGCATAATAAAAATCTCAATAAAGTCCCTCATAGTATGAATGGGGATCATCATTGGAGCTAGTTTTCACACCCTCATATGTGAACAGGATCATTTGCAAGTGGGCAAAGTCAAGTTTGACCAAGTCAACAATGTTGGGATAGGAGGTGGAGAACACTTGGAGAAACAACGCAGTATGAATGGGAAGAGGTTTCTTTGGTGGAGGAAACCCTAATGAGTGGGACCCATGGTGAGAGGGATCTCACATGTTTAAAAGGAGGGAAAGGCAGCCATTGTTTCTCATGTTGAAGATTATTGATTTCATTGTCTATTCACACTTTGTGCATTCTCCTGTTGTTCAACAGAGTTGCAGTGTTACTTAGCACAAGGCATTTATGTTTAGGAATTCCTTCTCCTTTCAAGAGAGGCCTCTTGAGGGAGTTTCTCTTCAATTTCTCCACATCTAGGTTCAAGGCCAAAGCCATTTCTTCAATCACTCCATTATTTTTGCTGAAGTATAACGTAGTGTTGCTAGGTGTTGCAGTGGAGGGTTCCAAAACACCATTCCTTGTCTCATCTTTGAGAGGAGGGAGCTTATATTCCTCGAGAAGGTTAGTGAGGAATATTTCTGAGCTGAATTGCATATCTTGGCATCAGGCCAAGCATCTCCCATCTTCAACAGTGCAGTCCCTTCTCTAGACTGTGTTATTTTAGTGTGTATCTGCAATTGGGGTTTGCACCACTACTTTGGATGGTGATATCTTCAGGGATTGGATCAACCTTTCACTTGAGAGATCCATTGGATGATATATATGCATAATATGCATCATCATCAACTATCTTCATCCATTTCTATTTTCTGAGTTGCATCCGCTGCCCAGTAACTTCGACATTTTTGTAGATTTTCCATTTGTACATATATTTCAGCCAATCCTCTTAAGGATTGTTGTATTGTTTTTTTTTAGGGGTTGAGAGCTTGCTCCCCCACCTTTATTGAGCTGATATTTCCATATCATTGTATTATCTATTAATTTTTTGCAGTGTCTCCTATAAACTACATTGATATAGCCTTATGTAATTTCTGTGTAGTAGTGTGCTCAAAATTCTTGTACATGTTCTATTGAGGCTCTCATTACCTAACTTGAGTGGTTGATTCCTCAAAGCATTGTACTCTTTTGCTGCTATATTATACATTGGTTGGCTATTTGTATCTTCATGTGTTCATGGCTATAAAATAACGTTGTTATTCCATTGTATGCTCATACATTGTTGCACTCCCTCATCAGGCACTTTCTGAAGACAACTAGGTGTGGGAGATCTGTTTAACCCACCTAGAGGGATTTCTTTTGAGCCACCTCTTGGATTTTGGGACTTAGATACTCAGATCTAGGTATTAGTTTCAAATCCTGTAGCATCCATTCCTCGAAAATGTGTTTTCAAGTCATACCTTGCTAGCTGTTCCAAATTTTGAATATTACATACATTCATATTCTTCTTAAACACCCATTTAATCCCGACAAGCTTCCTTCTAGCCAGAAACTCCGCAGATCCCATGCCTCATTTTTGTGCAAGGATTCCATTTCATCAACCATGGCCTCCTTCTAGAATTTTCCACACTCTAAATCCACTGCCTTCCTGACAGTTCTGAGATCATCATTAGTGATAGTTAAAGAAAAATTTGAACAGAAAGAAGATGGACTATACCTTTCTGGCTACCTTCTTTCCTGAATTGATCTTCTTACAGCTAAAGTTTATGGATCTTCCTCTTCTGAATCTTGTTCTATTCTAGAGTCAGATTCATCCTCCTTTAGCTCAAACTCTATCTTCTCAGGTTCCTTTGGTAGGAATAATGTTTAACAACATCTTTCACCTCTCTAAACAACACATCTCGACTTTACACAACCTTCCTTGTTTTTGGGTTCCCAATCTTGTAACCTTTTAAACCATCCTTATACCCAATAATGATGCACCTTTTAGATTTATTATCCAACTTGGTCCTTTTATCCTTTGGAACATGTAAATATGAATCACATACAAATACCCTCAGATGTGAAAGAGAGGATTTCTTACCAATCCATACCTCATGTGGAGTCTTATCCTCCAAAACTAATAAAGGCGATTTGTTAACCAGGTAACATGCAGTATCCACTACCTCTACCCAGAATTCTTGTCCTAACCTGGTACCACTAAGCATGCTTCTTTCCTTTTCCATCAATGTTCTATTCATTTTTTCTACAAATCCATTTTCCTAAGGTATGTATGGAGTAGTCTTCTTCCATGCTATACCACACTTCTTGCAGAACTCTTCAAATTCCTTCTTGCAGAACTCTCCACCATTATCTGTCCTAAGCACCTTTATCTTCTTCTCCATTTGGATTTCCACAAGAGCCTTAAATTCTTTAAATCTATAAAAGACTTCAGATTTCTTCCTCAAAAAATATATCCATTTATTCCTTGAGAAGTCATCTATGAATGAAACATAGTACATAGAATTTACCAGTGATGGAACCGGCACATGTCCAAACACATAACTATGCACAAGCTCTAATATCTTGATCACCCTCCTAGCACTAGAAGAAAAAATCACCCAATTCTTCTTCCCATATACACATGTTCTCAGAAATTGAAATCCAGAGAAAAATTAGACATAACTTCTAGCATATTATTACCATGCAGTATTTGAAGGCCATTCTCTCCAATATGTCCAAGCCTTTGATGCCATAACATGGTATTTTCTCCAGAGACCACTATGATTTCCGCTCCACTTTCAGGAACCAAAGAACTGTTGCACCCATCAATAATAGTACTAACCTAAATTTTGTACATAGTTCCAATCCGAACTCTCCACATTAATATCAGTGCTCCCCGAACCATCTTGCTAGTATCTTTCTCGAACAATTTTTTTACACCTACATCATCCATATTTCTTACAAAAATCATATTTCTAGCCAATGAAGGAATACACAGAACACCAAGAAGTGTTCTAATCCTTCCACCTTGCAGATTCAACTTGATGTTTCCACGTCCTATGATTTTTGCCTTCCTATCATCCCCTAAGAAGACATCACCACCATCATAGTTCTCGTACTCGCAAAACCACTCCCTACGGGGAGTGAAGTGAAATGATGCAATTGAGTCAATCAACCATGCCTCATGATCTACATGCGTATTTGATGAAGAAGCCAAATACACATCCTGACCTTCATCTGAGGTGGTTTTTTCCTCTGTAGAAGGAGCATCATCAGATCCATTTCCTTTCTCAGGAGCTTTATCTCTGTAGTCATTTTTGAAGTTCCCTTCCTTTACGCATTTCTTGCACACCTTTACAGACTTTCCTGGAGATTTAGATCTCCATCTATATTTAGATATCCCACTCAAAGGCTAATTTTTATTTATTTATTTATTTTTATTTTATTTTATTTTATTTATTTATTTTATTTTATTTTATTTTATTTTTTATTTTTTTTCTTGTTCTGGGACCTTCCTTGTATAGATAAGGCATATCCATTTTGACCCTCCATATTTCTCCATCTCATTTCCTCCAAAATTAAGGCTGAGACAATTTCATCAAAATTCAAGGTAGTTGTATTGCTACCTATTGCAATAACTAGACTTTCCCATGAATCTGGTAGAGAACACAACAAACTAAGGCACTTATCTTCATCCAATATTTTAATATCAACATATGACAACTGAATTACCACGGTATTGAAGGTGTTCAAATTATCTGTCACCGAGTCTCCATCCTTCATCCTTGGGTTATACAGCTTTTTCCGTAGGAACAATTTATTCACCAGAAACTTAAATTCGTACAAAGTCCCTAACTTGACCCACAAAGTCTTCACCGTAGCTTCCCCAGATACATTAAAAAATATCGAATCTAAGATACACAACCATATTGTGCTCTTTTCCTTCTGATCCAACTCATCCCAGTCTTCATCCCACATTTTCATTGGTTTAATACCTGGATCTACCGTGATCCACTAATATTTATCCACTAGAATATCCTCTATTTTGAGCTTCCACAACTAAAAACATGGACCATTAAATTTCTCTATCTCTATATTTCCACCGTTGTCCATCTTCTTTCACTACAAGAATCGATCCCGCAGATATCCTACTGAACAGGGGCTACCATAGGCCCAAAAAAAAACCCCTTAGGAGCAATGGCAACCACTTGAAGCCGAAAAAACTTTGATACCAAATGTAGGTTTTAACCCTGTATAGAAATTATATACAAACGAATTCTTAAAAAAAGGAAATAAACAATAATGAGAGCATACAACATAAAACATATATACACAAATATTTTTCTACTAGATTCCAAATCGGGACTACGAACTTGATTTTTCATTATATTTCTTTTAGTGTTACAACACATATATATACATGCTGAAGAATTCAATAACCCCAATAAATTAACCCTGGATTAGAAGATAGTTTTAGTTCCCTTGACGAGATCTAAAAAATACCAGGGGTAGAAAACCATCATGCCCCAAAACCATGTGCAAACCCATGCAAAAAACCATAGGCAAGTCTGCCCACCTAAAGTAGTGTCCAATTTTCTTTTCCCAAGGCATTGCCCCAAACCCTATGCAAGGGGCTACTCACCCCCCGCTGCACCCAACACAAAAAAAATGGGGTTATCACCCCCCGTGACGCCCCTCGCGCATGTCACTATTTGTGGAAAGAATATAACACACACCCAACAAAACATTCACCATATCCTTTTTTATGTGAAGCGTCATACTATGAAATTGATACTACATAAAGGATAAATATTGATGAAACTATGGTTACACTTTTATATCTTTTTTCATTAATTTTTTGAATATATGTTCCAAGGAAGTTAGTTTTTCTTCATGCTCCAAAATTTAGTCTCAAAAATGTGTTCTAGGAAAATTGTCATAGCTTTCTCTTCGAGAATTTGATTTGAATTTCATAAAAAATGAATGTAATGAAATGAAATTTAGTTTCTTGGGTATGATTTTTACAGCTGAAGGTTAAAATATTGACACTTGGAATCTCATACAAGTTTCATCCACTGAACCAACCCGTAATCAAGTCATCATGGGAGATTTCATATAATTTTAACTTGGAGAATCCAATCCTAGTCTCAAAGGTAGGATTGGAAATAATACATAGGGGCCTACCACAAGATGCAATTTAAACCTTGGGAGGTAAAAATAAAAAATATACAACAATTTCAATTTCAACCTAATGAACAAGCTCAAAATCAAGCTCTAATTGGCATGTATTTTTGTTTTAAATATCATTTTGAAGTGATTCAAAGAGCATAATGAAGCATATATATAAAGAATTGGTTCAAAATTAATCCGAAAGAAAAATAATCTACACCCATTAAGCCCTCAGAAAAATTTATTCTGACACATGAGGAGGAAGAAATTCCACGAGATATATCAAAAATATGAGACCAAGTGCAACATTTTTTTCTCTCACAAAGAGAAAATAAAGATGAACTAAAAGGGGACATGGATGGCTTATGAGGTAAAATGTATGGTTTTAAAGGCAACATGGATGGTTTAAAAGGGGACAAGGAATATTTAAACATAGACATGGAAGGTTTGAAAAAGTTTCTACAATAAAGGCTTCGTAATGGTGACAAGGTAGCCCATGAAACTCACGATGAAAACAAGAAGAATGTAAATAATTATTTTAAAGATTTAAAATTTAGGATGAAGATAAACCATATTCCAAATATCGATATGAGGAGTTTTGAACATAGGGATATGGTAAAATGGATACTATATACACAATAATTGTTTGATCTACACAATGTGCAACACAAAAAAAAATACACATTGCATGTCTATATGGAGAACCCCATCAGTTTGTGTGCTATCAATAGATTTTTTCTCATAAAACACTTGTCACATGGAAATTTGTTTTGGAGGAATTGATAACACATTATGAGGATACAAAGAGAAATACTTTCTTTAGCGAATTGATAAATCTCAAACAAAAGGGGTCAATTGGGGAGCACATTAAGAGCTTCCAAAGATTGAATATCAATGTAACTGATATTCCATAGGATAATTTGATTGATGAATTAATAGGGACCTTAAAGGATAACATCCAAACTGAATTTTTTGTTTGGGAACCTAAGTAATTGATGAATTCATTCAGGGTGGAAAGAAAAGTTGAAAGAAAAATTATGGCAACAAGCAGATCTACCACTCACAAATATAAATATGGAAGTGTTGTCACTCCTAGCCTTGCACAAATTACAAGGTTGACACCACAGCAACTAGAGGAAAAAATAGCAAAATGGATTTGTTACAGTTGTGATATAACATACACTAAAGGTCATAAGTTTGTTTAGAATAAATTATTTTACATAGATTATGAAGAGGAGGAAGAAAAGGAACAATAAATATTGAAATAAGAAGATATACATTAGGGACCAACTGTAGGGGTTGAAATAATCCAAACATATCTTGTAATGCATTGACATTAATTACCACTCCTAAAACTCTTAATATGGAAGGATATGTGAATAAGAAATAGGCAACGGTTGGCCGAATCAGGTAATACTCATAATTTATTTCATTGTATGATAGTTAAGGATTTGAATTGCTTTCTACATCCATCACCATAATTTCAAGTGATGTTTTCAAATTGAGGAATTATAAATTTCTTAGGGAAGTACAAAAACATCAATCTAACCATTTGGGAATATGTATTGAATATTCCAATGCTTTCCATTCCAATGGGTGGTATAGATGTTGTATAATGACTACAATGGTTACAATATTTGGGAATGATAGCTTTTAATTTCAATAATGTTTCTTTTTTTTTTCTCAGAAGGAAAGTAAATTGAATTAAGGGGTATCACAGGGGAACTTGGGAATATAATAATCTTTAATGGCATGAAAAATATTTTTAATAAGGAATAATGAGGGGTAATTGCACAATTCTGTTGACTATATGTTCAAACATCGAAGTCATACATTTATGGAGATCTCCAAAAACTCCTTGATAGTTATTATAAGGTATTAAAGAATCTCAAAGGTATCCCACCTATTCACAATAATGATCATGATATTCACTTGATTCCAAGAAGTCTTCCTCAAAACATCAAACCTTACAAATATCCCCATTCCTAGAAGAGTGAAATTAAATGTTTGGTTCCAAAAATGCTAGAGGAATGTATAATTTAACCTAAACAAAGTTCTTTCTCTTATCGAGTAGTATTGGTGCACAAAAAGAATGGATCCTGGCATTTGTTTTTGAATTATAGAGAACTAAACAAGCTCACTATTAAATAGATGTTTCCCATTCTTTTCAATAATGAATTATTGGATGAACTACATGGAGAAATTTACTTCTCCAAGCTAGATCTTTATTCCCGATATCATCAAATTAGAATGAAGACAAAATACAATCTAAAAACAAAATTTAGAACTCATTAAGGTCATTATCAATTCTTGGCCATGCCTTTTGGCCTTACTAATGCACCTTCCACATTTTATGGTTTGATGAATTGCACTTTCTAAGTCTTAGAAAAGTTGTGTTAGTATTTTTTGATATATACTAATCTACAACAATTCTTGTAAATATCATGTTAAAAATGTTGAGAGGGTGCTCAACCTATTGGAAGAGAAACAATTATATGCAAAACACTTCAAATTTTTCTTTTGGGTACTGGAAGTGGAATATTTGGGTCATATTGTATCTCATGAGGGTGTTAAGGTAGGCCCTAAAAAATTGAAATCCATTAGTGAATGGAAAATCCCCACAACCTTGTGGTCTTGAAAGTTTTCTTGGGCCGAGAGGGTATTATTGCAAGATTTTTAAGAATTATGGGAAAATAGCAGCACCTCTCATAACATTAATAAAGAAATATTCTTTCTTTTGGAATCCAAAAGAAACTAAGACCTTTTAACATCTTAAAGAAGAAATGTGGTGAGCTCTGATCTTAGCCACACCAAAATTCACGAAAAACTTTATTATAGAATATGATTCCTCAATAAATTACATTTGTGTTGTTTTAATGCAAGAAGGAAGACCCATTTATTTTTAAATTCGTGCAATCAAGGGACAATATTTATATAAACCTGTTGATGACAATAAAATTTTGGTAATACTACATGCACTGAAGCAATGGCTCCCTTACCTAATTGGAAGACACCTTAAGGTAGAAACAAATCATGATAGACTTAAATAACTCCTAGAACAAATATTATCTTCAAAAGAAAAACAAAAATGGGTCACAAAGATGTTGGGTTATGACTTTGAAATCACCTAAAAAAAATGGAAGAAAGATGTTGCTGTAGATGCACTCCCAGGAAGGGATGATGATGTTGAAGAATTTCTCGATGCCATTTATATTATCCAAATTGATTGGATAAATAAAGTAAGGGTTGAATGGAAAAATGATGAAGAAGTATGGAAATTCATTCAAAATTTGTAGCAAGGTCCCTGATCAGAGGCTTAGTATTTAGCTCAAAATGAAAGTGCTCAGAATGGATTGGAAACTGAACGACAACGACTGACCTGTCGCCAAGAATCCAATGAAACTCGTTTCATCAAAAACCGAGTTCCGATGAAGAAGTTATAGGCTGCTAACCGCCATTCAGAACAAGAAAATTTAAAAAAAAATTTTGCAGAAAAGTGACAGGTTAATGACATGGTAGCTTAGTCAGCATGCATGGAATATTATTCAGTTTTTTCCGAGTGGCACTATGACAAGTGTCACAACTCGATTCACCATTTTGGTTTGAAGGTGAACTATTTTTAGGATTTCTCTCCTAAGGTTGAATTCAGTTTTTTTTTATGTTGGATGACAGCCCAACTATGTACTTCCACGTGTCCCCTCTAGTGGATCCTCTCCAGATCCAAGGTTTTAATTTCATATATGTGTTATGGTCGAATTTCACTTTTGTTATGGAAGGTCAGATTAAATTTTATGCAGATCCGAGGCTGGATTAAATATAATATGGAGTGCATTTTTTTAAAACTATGGTATTAAACTATGGGTTTAACATTATATGGTGGAGCGTATTAAATGGTGGCAGATTAAACTATTCAAATGCTTATATATTACAAAGTTCACAAGTATTAAGGTTTGGAGCACATTTCATATTACATGTGACAAATTCTGATGACGTGTATAATTATAACCCAAAGTCTTATAATTTGGTCTATGACGGTGTTATATGGTGTAAAAAAATGTGTATATAGGATGGACGGACGACATGTCAAACCCGTGACCTCCCCTTCCTAACTCTATGCCTTTACCAATGGACCATAGGGAGGGGCTTGTAAATCCTCTGTGCCCAACCACCATTTGAATTGAAATTGTTAGTCTGACGATGGAATGGAGGGGGGAAGACCGTAGGCCAACCCTCCTCTCATATGACCAGACCATCATGACAAATGGTGCAGGGGAATTTTAAATGTGTGGATTATGTTTATAATTGCAGATTAATTAAAACTAATCCATGTTTAATTTTTTTTAATCCAGATTACCTTAACTGTGTTTATGGGCCATTTAATTTGTCATTATCCACAATTAATCTAAAATTGAAGTTAATTAAATCCTAGATTAAAATGACAGAAATTTTGGCGGCGCCCCCAAATTCGCTGGAATTTCCAAATTTGTTAGGGTTATTTGGAGTCTTCTCTAGATTTCGAGGAGGAATCTAGGAAAATTTTTTTTGACCATATATTGAGAAATGTTCGACCAATTTTGGCTCAGGAAGAGTCATTCTTGGAATATTGGAATGATTTGAACACATTGGAATAGGTTGCAGGGGAAGAGGAACAATTATACAGGTATTTTTATTAATTTGAATAATTTTGAAGCTTAGGGCCACAAGGAAGGAAGCCCATGCCTAGATTAGATGAAGGAAAAATGGAGTGAATGAATAGTAATTTCTGATAGATTTTGACATTTTGAACTCATTCGAGTATGTTTCAGGAGAATTTGATGCATGTAAACATCAATTTTTGCATTATTTATCTAATAAAGATGCCCAAGCAATGGAAGCTAGACCTAGGAGATGTAGCCTAGGAGGGGTGAACTCCTTCATCAAAACTCTCTTTTAACGGATAAATTGTGACGGTTTGCTGTTCTTTATGTTTCTTCTATTCAAAATTTAAATTTTATACTTTATTCTCTTGAATTCACTCATAAAAACTCATTTAAATTACCTGTTTGACACACATAAGAAATAAGGAAACTTGTATATCAAGCATAAGATCAACAAGTAAATTTTAAATCTGAGGTTGAAATTAGCACAAAAAAACTAACATTCATAATCAGATCAGTCCTAATGCATCTAATACATTTATTTTTAAAAATATTTCACTATGTCACAAACATCACTTATATCTACGTAATAATTCCAAACTCAACAAAAAGGTTCTTTTGGAATTGAACACCTATTGTGTAGGAGGGCACTCAGGATTTTTAAAAACTTACCATGGGGTCAAAAAGGATTTTTTGGGATGGATTTAAATCTGATATTTATAAGTTTGTGGAAGAATGTTTGGTTTTCCAACAAAATAGAGTTGAGAAAATTAAGATCCCAGATATTTTATAACCATTATCCATTCCAATTCAGCATTGGGAGGAGCTCTCAATGTTTTTGATCATGGGTTTACTAAATTTCGAAGGAAATAATGTCATCATGGTGGTAGTTGATTTACTTACCATGTATGTATACTTGTGTGCATTATCTCATACTTTCAAAGCCAATAAAATTTCTACTGCGTTTGTGGAAATGATTCAAAATCTACATGGAAATCCAAATATTGTTGTAAATGATAGATATCCCATTTTCACTGGAATTTTTTTGAAAAAATTAGTTTATTTTCTTGGTACTCAATTAGGTCATAGCTCATCTTATCATCCTCAATATGACAGAAAAAAAGGATAGTGTACACATGTTTGGAATAATATCTTCATTGCATTGTATATGAAAAAGTGACACAATGGATCAAGTAGTTACATCCAGTAGAATGGTGATATAACTCTTCCTTCCATACCATAAGAAAAATGACCCCATTGATGGTTCTTAATGGATATCATCCATCGTCCATGACATCATCTTAAAGAGACAATTCTAAGGTTGAATATGTGGAAGATCACATTGAGAATCAACAACAAGTCCTCCAACTCTCGAAGGATAACCTAATTCTGGTGGAGAATCAAATTAAACAATAGGAAAATAAACATAATAGTGAAATAAGTTTTGATGTGGGCGATTGGGTATTTTTATAGTTATAAACATACAAACAAATTTCCTTCAAGCAAGATAAGAAGGATAATAAATTATCACCCAAGTACTATGGCCCTTACAAGGTATTGCAAAATATTGGTACTATGGAATACAAATTTGAGCTTCCTACATCTCCACGAGTACACCCATTTTTCCATGTTCCATAATTAAATAAGGTTATAGGTAACAAGCTCCTAGTTCAAATTATATTTCCAAAACTTGACGAGGAAGGAAAAATAATATTGAAGCCTAAGTAAATCACAGAAAAAACAATCTGACAACTACAAAATAGATTAATTTTCGAGTAGCTCATCAAGTGGAACAACTTACCTACTAAGGACTCTACATGGGAGTATGAGTATTTTATTTATAAGCATCCATAACTACTCAAGCATTGATGAAAACACTTTTTTGAAGGAGAGGGGCATGTTAAGTACCTATAATACCAATGTAGCCCCCATATGGTTAGTATTTTTCCCAATAGAATCCCACTATTGTTATTTTTGTTCCCTTACATTATTATTTTTATGTAGGCCCTAATTATATTTTGACCTGTTAGACTCCTATATATACCAAAGAGGTCTTCTCATTTTAATCATGCAAGAATTGTTCATTTATGTGATGTAAAGGGAGGTTATACCCTTGAAGTAGTTTATTGTCTAGCCATTGATCTATATTTTCTTATGTTTCCGTGCTATTTTTGATTTGGATACATAAAAATATATATGTCAAAATTGGTGAATTTTTAACAAAATGAGTGAATATTTTTTTAAATCCCCACAAAATAGCCAAGTACCTAAATTTCACCCCTAAAAGTTTCCCTTGTTACATTTCAAGGAGGTAGAGATGATCATTGAGTAGAAGAAATAATAAGTTTAGAATGTTCAAATCAATCTAATCATTCCCAAAATTATATGGGGAGAGGTAAAATATGGATAGACAAATCTAAAGTTAAACATTAATACTAGAAAATTATGGACATTATGAAAGTGAATGCACAAAGAAAGAACCATATCTCAACAAGAACTGAGCTAACGTATCCAACAGTAAAGAAGAGACATATGCGACAATATTAATCTCATTTCAAATCACAAGAAGGAAATTTTTTTGTTGGAAAATGGCGAGAACAATCATATGACATGAAATAAAATTTTTATTTATATTATTGATATCTCTTTTCAATCTTAAATTACTTTAGGAAATTATTATCACACCAAGGCCTTACGAAAATGTGTTCTATCAATATTAACCATAAGAAATGAGAAGAAAGACAATATTGATGTCATTTAGGTACTGAATCTTAGAAATACTATAATAAGTATTAAAAAATTGAGTCAATATTATTATGATGTTAGATTCAAGGACTCCACATGCATGATCTTAGATAAGTCACCTAGTGGAAATTTGATTGGGAAGGTTCAAATGACCAAGAATATAATGTTCCCATTGAATCTGAGAACTATAAATATATCATAGTAATACACACAAAATGTTTTAAGCATAGATGAGACTTAGTTGTGGCATATTAAGTATTTCCACCTATATTTGGGAGTCTTGATCACTTGAAAAAATGGGAAATGGTTAAAGGAATTCTTGTATTGAATGAACATACCAACCCCTTGAGAAGTTACATTCTTAAAAAACGTCAAAGAGATAGCTTTCAAGAAACTATTACAGAGATAATGAGAATATATAAATTTTTGAAATATATCTATGTGGACCGACCTTTAACATATTCCACTGGCATAAGCCCTTACTTTCTAACATGTATTGATGATTTTAATAGAAAAGTTTGCATATATTTACTCATAAATTTTTTTGAAACATTCACAAAGTTCGAAGAGTTTAAGGTTGTAATAGAAAATAAAAATGGAAAATATTTCAATGATTTAGATTGGATTATTATTATATTTTTCCCACATCTAGATGCTTTAGTGTGAAAAAATTGGAGTCACCTTACATGGTCATTTTATGAATGATCCCATTTTGGAAAATTTTGCAGTGAAAAAATTGAGGAGACAATTTTAGGTTGTAAATGACCACTTTTTGTAGTCCTAATATTAATATGGAATAGATTCCATAATATATGCACTAATACCTTTCAAATGGAAGAAATATTTCCTTAATCATATCTTGTATGAGGAAGTTATGCCTCCCAGAGGTTGACCTATTTTGATTGACCACCATAATTCAAGAATATGTCACATAAACACCTATTACTCATGGAAAAGGGGTTAGCTCTGTGGGGAATACAAGGAAGACTCTAGAAAATTTTATTAATAACTCATATCGATGCTTGAGTGGGTTAAGTATAACTCCTATTTTCATACCAAGTTGCATTATAACCTAGCTACTATAATAAAAGGTGGTTTGGTTCATTTTCTTGCATTTTTTTCCATAATAAGGTAGAGTAGCTGAGAGTGGATATAAAGAGAACATAAAAGAGGGGGTTTTTGTTTTCTAGTATCCAATGGACTACTAGTCTTAGGAAGCTCCACATAGAGTGCCTTCTCCTTTGTATTGCATCATGTCCATTCCAAAAACAAGAGTGCAAATCAAAGTGACCTTCCAGTTTGATTTTCTCCCAAAAGGGTTTACTAGAGAATATATTTGTGTTTTGTGGTATCTAAGTGTTTATATTTCCCTATTATCTATTTTTTGCATTTATCTATTGTATGCATAAATAGAGAAAAGTAATTAATAAATATAGGATTCAAGGGAAATTAATGCTCATGGTACATATTTAAAATTTTAGTCTAGTTTTATCATATCTGTTATGACTAATTGTCCACTGAAATACTCATGATAGTTTATACATCATATTGGTATTTCAGAAAGTTTCTTTGGTAATTTTGTGTGAATTTTCATGTATTAGATAAACTTAATATAAAATTAATAAATCGCTAGCCATGACAAAAAAATTAACTTATGATTACCCTCAAGATTTGGTAGAGGAGAGGTTTGAATAGTTGCAAGTGAAATTAATAGATATAAACTATATTGTAAGGCTCATCATAGTGGTTGTAACCAATAGGTTAAATATATTTAGAGAATATGGAGGTTCCAATGTGAAAATCATATTGGATGGGAAATCAGGGGATTAGGAACATGTAGAGAAGGATTCTAGGAAACCCAATATGGAGTAGTTGAGCTTGAGCACCATGAACCATTCATAACCTCTGCTAAATATGTAAGTGGAGGTGAATATTAAGTTTTATCAAGGTGAGATCAATTCTTTGAAATTAAGTCACTATTTGTAGAAATTATAGGTTTATTTCAAACTTCACCATATAAATTAGGAAAAAAAAAATCATTTTCTCTTTTGAAATTAGAGGGCCATGCATTGACCTAGTGGGAAAGCCACATGGAAACCCTAAAGATAGAAGGATATCCTCTAATAACTAAATGGGAAGATTTCAAAACACTCATTAATTCCCAATTCTACTTATGGGTTTTATGGATGACAAGTAGATCTTATTGCATTACTTCAAGTAGAGACAGAGGTAGAGTGTACAAGAGTACATCAATGTTAGGTAAAAATTTAACGATGGAAATTTATTTAAAATTTAAAAATTCTTAGTGAGTCCTATTGGTTCATAATATGCAAACTATAAAATTTTTGGTGACATTTTTGTGAAAAAATTCAAATTTCTAATGATTTTATATAGTCTCTATAAAATTTTGGTGATTTTTAAACTAAAATAATTTCATACTCTAAAATTTTAGCAAATAATTTATAGAAGAAAATAGAAACTAGGGAATATTTTATTTTGGGAAAAACATGGAAAATTAGCCCATATATGAATATTAACCCCTAAAATTCCCCCTATACATGACAAAATTCACGATTATGGAAAAAATTCTAGGTATATCTCCTAAGAACCTAGACTTACTCAAGTATTTTTGGGGTTCACATAAACAACTGTTAAGGAAGTGATGTTTTTCAAACATAGAATAATGGGTGAGGCTTGTGTAAGAAAATGTAAATGGTAAAGGATAAGAAGACAACAACAATAGCACACCAATGAAAATGTATTACCAACTATTGAAAACACTATATTGATGGTCACACAGAGAAGAAGTGCTATAAATTACATCCATAACTCAACCCAAGGAACCAAGAGAAGTTAATAAGAAGAAAAATATCATAGCCATATATTTGAGCAATCAGATGGAAATAAACTTGGATGTGGGTGAGAATATCTTATGTGCATCAGTGTTGAGGGGGTTGAATATAAGTAGTATTTAGCAATACCAAGAGACGAAGATGACCAAACTCTTTCATATAAATATGTAGGTCAAGAGGATAAGAATTGATGCTTTATTTGACTTAGGATCATAGTTGAATCTCCTTATAGCACATATGGTTAAAAATATAGAATTGGAGGTTTAGAATAATCCTAGCCCATATCGATTGGAATGGGTAAATAATGATGAATAAATCGAGGTAATAAAACAATTTAAAATAAAATTTCCTGTCAATGTTTATTTTATTGATAAAGTAGAATTGGATGTAGTTCCAATTGATGTATGTAGAGTGATGTTTTATAATACCTATATATACATGTAATATGGAATATTCATGCAAATAGAAAACCAATAACACCACAAATAGGATGGAAAATCCTTCACCATCAATGCACACAATGTAAATTCTAAGATTTCCTACTGGAGTTCCAACCAAGACAAGAAACTTAAAATTTCTAACAAGAAGTCTCTATTACTACTTTCAAGGGAAAATAAATCTATAGAAGAGTCCATGAGAGTAAAGGAATCCTTTGAGGGGTGCATTAAGGAATAGAGATAACAACTGGAAGAGTTGCTACATGCATATAAGGGAATGTGTAATATTACCAATTTTCCATAAGATAATTGGAATATTAGAGTTTTTAATTTTCATAATTAATTAATTAAATAAGAGGGTGGAGGGTCTCACAAACCCCATAGATAAATAAAATCCACTTTTGATGTGTGTATGTGGATATTGCAGATCTAGATCTACATTATGGAGTAGTGGAGCAGCTCTTAAATGAAGGAAGAGTGGAGATCGTGGATCTTAAATGTAAAATCATGAGGACGTTGGAGGAGGTCAACTAAGATCCCAGTGCATTCAAAGTAATATCATAAAGAACTTATGATAAGATAATTGAGGAAGTGGTGCATCTAATGCACACATGATGGAGATAGTGGGAATTAAATGTAGACATGATGGAGATCATGGAGAGACAACGTAGTCTTCATGGAGGCTAGTGGCCACATAGGTAGCACATTTATGAGGTGGGGCCCAGGCTATGGAAGGCTCATAATATATATAATGAAGATGAAGGCACAATAGAAGGAAGGCTTGTATTATTATTTTTGATCTGTTTAGATTTAGATTTGAAATTTGACATTTCTATGCACACTTATGCTATTTAGCTAAGTCTGCAATGCGGTTTAGCACAAGGTGTTTCTGAGTGGAAATCCCACCCTTACCCACAACGGACTCCAAGTGCCTACTCTGGGAAGTTTTTTATTGATCTCCATTCATCATCTAGAATTGGTGCCATTTTCAGGTGGTTGTTTCTAGCATTTCAGCTAGGAAACCAGTGGAGGATTCATCCTTTCACCTTGTTCTTCATGTTCAGTCTCCCAGGAGTAGCATATATATATCTGGAATTCAAGCTATTGTATTGCACCTGCATGCAGTAGCATTCCCCTTAAGGATTTCCCAGTTTAGTCTTATAGATATATTGGAGGAAGGAATTTTCCAGTATTTCAACTGAAAATCCTATGAGGGACCATCTCCTCACCTTTTCTTCACTGTTTCCATCATTCCGGAGTTGATTTGACATATCTAGTAGAAGGCTTGAGCCTATCCCTTGTTGACAAAATATTTTACTAAATTTTTTGAGTATTCGGCTATCATATTTAGTTGAGGAGGAAAGAGCAGCTATATCTTGTGCTTTTAATCTAAGGATCTAGTGAAGGGATCAACCCTTCTTGCATAGATATGATTGTGTATCATATTGCAACCATATATTCATCAGATCTTGCTTCAGATCTACATACCCAGTAGTTATATGTGCGAGCCCTAAGAGGGTTATTTTCCTAAACTCATAGATCTTGAAAATCCTTTCTGGGCTATCTTGGGTATCCATCATAGAGCCCGTATCTAAAGTTTCAGCATCATCGCAGCTCCCAAACTGCCTGGATCTAACTTTATATTTTTTCGGCAGTTGTAGTCCCAATAGATGCAGCAAGGACAATGTAGTATTCCTTCTAGTAGTCCATCAATTACACAGTCCCTCTTATGGGATCATTTCAGGGTCATTCTAGGCCATCTCTTTGGATTGAGTGTCTCATATTTTGAGCATTGTTGTACATTTTATCCACCTCCCACAAATTAAAGTGGCTCAGCTATTTTTGTGCATTCTGACGTGTATATAGATTTTTTTTTACTTTTTTGCAGTTCTTATATTTTGTTTTAGTATTAATGCATTCTCCCTTTTGTGATATTAGAGTGGTATCAGATCATGATCTTGGGCTCAACTTGTGGACATTCTTGACAACATAAGAAAAATAGATAATATAGATCTATAAATAATGGAGGGATTAAGTTTTGTTGCATCTCTCTTTAGAACTATGAAGGATCTCTCCAAAGATATTAATAAAATTAAGAGAGAAAGGAAAAGAGAAACCTCAAGACAGATTCACAATGAAGAAGGTCTCAATACTTCTTATCAAAAACAAAGAAGACCAGAGAAGCATAGACCTCCTCAAAGATCTACTATGCCTACTTTATTTGAAGTGGGAAGTGATTGGTATGGAGATAGAATAAATTTGGAGCCTGAAACTCATGAGACTCTAATTCTATATCTTGAAGAGTACAAAGCACAATATAGAGCATTAAAGGAGAATCTAACTCTCCAAGAATTTTTCCAAGTCAAGGAAGAATGAAGATCCTACAATAGTAATAGAAGAAAGAGGCATAATATATTCTATTTGCCAACATTTGATGGATCTTCCTTAAGCAGTGCAAAGTCTTGGAGGAAAGATTTAGATGTATTTTTCAGGCTACATCCTGTAGCTGAGAAAGAGGTTGTTTAGATTGCAGCTCTTCACCTTCAAGGTGAGGCAAATGAATGATGTTTTGGTCACATGAAGCATGTAAAGGTGACTAAATATTCAGACTTCTTTAAAAGGATAAGGAAGGAGTTTGATAGAAGAGAACCAGAGACATTTCACAAAGAGACAATTCCTAAGAAGCCAAGGGAGAATGTCATTCTTGTCACTCTAGACAAAGAGTCACTAAATTCACCACCAGCTGCAGAAGTACTTGTATCACGAAGAGAGAAACTTGCATATATGCAAGGTAGTCTTAATCTCTTGACATATAGAGTCCCATGCATGATTCAAGAAATGCATGGTGAGGAGGAGGCAAATTCCAACGCTGGTACATTGATAGAAGAGCATCCATCACTCTTACTAGCAGTTGGAGAGACCATTGCACCAGTTGAAGGAACTATTGTGGTCTTGCAAGATGTTCCCAAAAATCAGTTGATCCAAGGTTTGCAATAATTTCCATCCCATATTGTTTTAGT
>JAXQQM020092861.1:0-106478 GCA_034641835.2 Pinus albicaulis | reverse complement strand
TATGTTGTGAAACCAGCTCCAAAAAGAGAAGAAAGAGATATCAACACCTTAGAAATAAGCAACTTCGAGGGAGCAACCTCCAATACATTATATTAATGAAAAATTCTTGGATGATACAAATGAAAAAACCTCCTTTCTATATATAGGAGTCCATGGGGCCATAATGTAATCCTAGTGGGCCACAATGTAATCCTAGTCGACCTAACAATAATAATGTAAGGGCACAATAATAACAATAAGGGGGGCTACACTAACATAATAAGGGACTACACTATTAATATAGGGACTTAACATGCCCCTATCCTTGAAAAAAGTGTTGTCCTCAACGCTTGAGTAGCTTTGGGTGCTTCTGTATAAAATTCTCATCCTCCCATGTAGAATATTCAGTGGGTAAGTTCTTCCACTTGATGAGATACTCTGAAATTGATCGATTCCGTAGCTGTCGAGTTCTTGTTTCCGTGAAGGCTTTAGGTTCCAATATGATTTTTCCTTCCTCATCAAGTTCAAGCAATATTGTTTGAACTGGAAGATTTTCACCTATAACCTTCTTTAAGCATGAAGCATGGAAAATTGGATGCACTCGTGAAGAAGCAGGAAGCTCCAATTTGTATGCCATAGTACCAATCTTTTGCAACACCTTGTAAGGACCATAGTACTTTGGCGATAATTTATTATCCTTCTTAGCTTTCTTGAGGGACATTTGTTTGTATGGTTGTAGCCGAAAAAATACCCAGTCTCCTACATCAAAACTTCTCTCACTCCGATGTTGATCTGCTTGTTGTTTCGTTTGATTTTGTGCCAAATTCAGGTTGTCCTTTAAGAGTTGGAGAAATTCTTGTTGATGCTCGATGTGATCTTCCACTGCTTGAACCTTCGAATTTTCTCTTAAATATGATGTGATGGATGGTGGACGATATCCCTAAAGTGCCATAAATGGGGTCATTTTTGTTGTAGTATGGAAGGAAGTTTTATACCACCATTCAGCTAGAGGTAACAACTTGACCCATTGTGTTTGTTTATTAGATACAAAACAACGAAGATATCCTTCCAAACATTTATTTACTATCTCAGTTTGACCATCGAATTGAGGATGATAAGATGAGCTATGAGCTAATTGAGTACCCAAACAAGAAAATAACTTCGTCCAAAAATTTCTAGTAAAAATGGGATCTCCGTCCCTCACAATAACCCTTGGGTTTCAATGTAACTTTTGAATTGTGTCCATAAATGTAGTAGCAACTATACTTGCTTTAAATGGTCATGCACAAAAGTGTGCATACTTGGTAATTCTATCAACTACCACCATGATGACACTCTTTACTTTGGACTTAGGTAAACCTATGATAAAATCCATTGAAATCTCCTCCCAATGTTGACTTGGAATGGATAAAGGTTGTCGAAAACCCGGGGTCTTAATTGTCTCAAATTTATTCTGCTGGCAAACCAAACATTCCTCCACAAACTTTTGAATATCAGATTTAAGGCCATCCCAAAAAAATATTTCTTCACCCTGTGGTAAGTTTTTAAAAATCTTGATTGTCCTCCTAAAGGAGAAGTGTGCAATTCCAAAAGAGTCTTTTGTTTTAGTTGGGAATTCTTACAAAGATATAAGCGATCTTTGTACAATAAGGAATCATTTTTCCAACTAAATGTATCAGATGTACTAGGATCTTGCTGCAACTTTTGAATGAGTGTCCACACGTCTTCGTCCTTCTTCCACTCATCTCTTGCTTCGGTTATCCAATCTGGTTGGATAATAGAAATGGCACAAAGCAATGCTTCCACCTCTTCATTCTTTCTTGAGAGTGCATCTGCAACAACATTTAGCTTCCATTTTTTGTAGATTATTTCAAAGTCATAACTCAACATCTTTGTGACCCATTTTTTCTGCTCTTCTGAAGATAGTCTTTGTTCCAAAAAGTGTTTAAGACTATCATGATCAGTTTTTACCTTGAAGTGTCTTCCCATTAGGTAAGGTCGCCATTTCTTTAGTGCATGTAGTATTGCTAACATTTCCTTCTCATAAATAGTTTTCTGTAAATACTTTCCTTTGATTGGACGACTTTCAAAAGCAATGGGTCTTCCTTCTTGCATTAAAATAGCACCAATTCCATTTTCTGAGGCATCACGTTCCATAATAAAGGTTTTTGTGAAGTCTGGCGAAGCTATGACTGGTGCTAGGCACATTGCCTCTTTAAGATGTTCAAAGGCCTTAGTTGCTTCAGGAGTCCATGAAAATGCATCTTTCTTCAGTAATGTTGTTAGAGGTGTTGCTATTCTCCCATAATTCTTAACAAAATTTCGATAATAACCTGTTACCCCGAGAAATCCTCGCAACTGCTTTATGGTTGTGGGGACCTTCCATTCCTTAATGGATTTAATTTTGTTAGGGTCTACCTTAACACCCTCGTGAGATACAATATGACACATATATTCCATCTCTTGTACTCCAAAGAAACATTTGGATGTTTTTGCATATAATTGTTTCTCCTGCAATAGTTTGAGCACCATGTCAACATGTTGAACATGATCCTTCCAAGACCTACTGTAGATTAGTATATCATCAAAAAATACTTTCAAAAATTTTCTAAGGAAGGGTTTGAAAATGGAATTCATCAACCCTTGAAATGTAGAAGGTGCATTGGTAAGGCCAAAAGGCATGACCAAAAATTCATAATAACCCTCATGAGTTCGAAATGTTGTTTTCAGAATATCTTCAGTCTTCATTCTAATTTGATGATACCCTGTACGAAGATCCAATTTGGTAAAATAAATTGCTCCATGTAATTCATCCAATAATTCATCAATCACAGGAATGGGAAATTTATCTTTAATGGTGAGCTTATTGAGCTCCCTATAATCCAGACACATGCACCATGATCCATCCTTCTTGTGTACCAATACTACAAGAGCAGAGAAAGAAATTTGACTAGGTTGAATTATACCTGCCTCTAACATTTCTACAATCATACTTTCAATTTCGGTCTTTTGGACATAAGGATATCTATAAGGCCTGATGTTTGGAGGAACACTTCCTGGAATCAAATGAATAGCATGATCATGATCATGAATAGGTGGGAGTCCTTTTGGAGTTTCAAAAACCTTGGAATGATTGTCCAAGACTTTTTGGAGATTTTCAGAAATAGATGATTTTGATGTCGGAACTTATAGTGAGAATAATTGTGCAATTATGTCTCGTTGTTATTTCTTTAGAAGCTTTGTCATGACATTAGAGATTATTATCATTCCCGACTTCCCTGCAATACCCCGTAATTTGACTTCCTTTCCTTCTGAAAAAAATTTCAAGAAAAGTTCTTGAAAATTAAAAGCTACCATCCCTAAAGATTGTAACCATTGTACTCCTAGTACAACATCAACACCTCCCATAGGAATGGAAAGCATTGGAATATTCAATACATACTCCCCCATGGTTAGCTTGATATTATGGCATTTTCCAGAGAAATTTATAGCTCCTCCATTTGCAACCATCACTTGACATTTTGGTGTTGGGTATAGGAAACAATTCAATTCCTTGGCTACCTTACAATGAATAAAATTATGGGTACTACCTGAATCAATCAACACTATTACCTTTTTCTTCTTGATATGTCCTTCTATCTTGAGAGTTTCAGGAGTGGTAATTCCTTCCAATTCATTACACGATATGGTTAGACTCATTTATTCCTCTTCTTGGGTTGTTTCCTAGTGTATATCCTCTTCTTATTCATTTTCTTCTTGCTCTTCACAATCTATGTAAAATAATTTCTTCTCAGCACACTTATGACCTTTAGTGTATTTGCTATCACAACTATAGCAAAGCCCTTTTTCTCTTTTTTCTTCCAATTGTTGTGGTGTCAACCTTGTAGGTTGTGGAAATATAGACGTAGCAACACTTCCTTCTTTATAGAATTGAGTGGTAGGCTTCCTTGTCGCCATAATTTTACATTCAACTTTTCTTGCCAACCTGAATGCCTTCTCCAATGAATCAGGTTCCAAAACACGAACTTCGTGTTGGATGTTATCCTTTAGAGTACCTAAGAAGAGATCAATCCTGTGTTCCTCTGGAATATTAGTTACCCTTATATTCAATTTTTGGAAGTCCTCAATGTGCTGCCCCACTAAACCCTTTTGTTTGAGATTTATCAATTGGCTAAAGAAGGTGTTGCTCTTTGTATCCTCATAATGTGCTATCATTTCCTCTGTAAAAAATGACCAAGTGACAATTTTTTTATGGGAGCAAAGCCATCGATACCATACAAATGTATTTTGTTCTAAATGTAAAGTTGCAATGCGTACCTTTTGTGTGTTTTGCACATTATGGAGATTAAAATATTGCTCCATTTGTAGTATCCATGTTACAGGATCCTTTCCATCAAACTTCCTCATATCCATTTTTGGAATATGGTGGTTCTTCCCTCCAACAATAGAGTTTATGAAATCACGATTAACATTTATTTTGTTCTCATCATGAGTTTCCTCTGCTATATTTTCACCATTAGGAAACATTTCTTGTATCAAATTTTCCAAACCTTCGATGTCTACTTTTAGATCCTTCTTCATGTTTTCCATGTTGTCTTTCATTTTTTCATCGATCTTAGCTTCCATGTCATCCATCTTAGCTTCCATGCCCACTTCCATGCCATCCATCTTAGCTTCCAAACCATTCATATTAGCTTCCACGCATTTCTTCAAACCATCCATCTTAGTTTCCAAGCCTTTCTTCAAAACTTTCATTTCATTTTTTGTTGTTCTTTGCGAGAGCGAAATTTGTTGCACTTGCTCTTGTAATTTTGATATGTCATGTTTCCATTCTTCGTCTTCATGAGTCATAGTAGAGCCTTCTAAAGGCTTGATGGGTGTTGAATTATTTTTAGGGGCCATTTTAGAATCCAATAATGATATATTCTACAATATGCCCTTGGAATCAATTCAACTTGATTCTTCAAACAAGACTTATGCAATTCGGGGAAAAAAAAAAAAAACACCTTTTACTTGCTTTTGAGGAGCTCTATATTGGAATTGAATTATCTCTATAATTGAGGATCCTCAATATCTGAAATTCTATCCTGTAGTAGCCCTTTGAAGCTTCTTTCAAATGCCATAGGTATGATTTGATTTGGATTATTCAAGACAAAGTTATGTCCAATCTCCCACAATGACCCAATTTTGGACTGGTTCAGTAGAGCGAACTTGTACGACTTGCCTCGTGTCACTGTTTCCTCCTTTGGCTCTGAAATTGATAGAATGAAAACTAAATTCCGTGCACTTGCAGCCACTGTTTACGACATCCCAATCCGATGCAGAGAGAGAGAGCTATGAATATTTTCCCATGATCACCTCTTTGAGATGAAATTTAGAAGCCTCAAAAAGCCCTACCTTCCACAGATCATATCTCCGAAAATATTGTGAACCAATTACTAAAATTTTATGATGCTATTCCTTAGGAGTTCTGCTTCGTACCTTAAAAATGTCAGCTTCTGAACCTTTGTAGAAAAAAATTTATTACGAAAATACCACGATGACCTGTTTAGGTTAAATTCAGGAGCCTACAAAATGACCTAACTTGCACAGATCATATCTCCGAAAATATTGCAAATGAAGCTCTAAAATTTTGCGAAGATGTTCCTCCGGATTTTTTCTTCACACTCTAAAAATTTTAGATTTTGAACCTTCATAGAAAAAACTTTATAGCGAAAATTCCACGCTGACCTGTTTGGAGCATCGAAACCCGAGAATCTCAAAGCTCTGATACCAAATGTTGTGAAACCAGCTCCAAAAAGAGAAGAAAAGAGATATCAATGCCTTATAAATAAGCCACTTCGAGGGGGAAACCTCCAATACATTACATGAATGAACAATTCTTGGATGATACAAATGACAAAACCTCCTTTCTATATATAGGAGTCCATTAGGCCATAATGTAATCCTAGTGGGCCCCAATGTAATCCTAGCTGACCTAACAATAATAATGTAAGGGCACAATAATAACAATATGGGGGTTACAGGGGTACAACAATAACAATAAGGGGGGATACACTAACATAATAAGGTACTACACTATTAATATAGGGACTTAACATCCTCGTAACCCAACCACAAGGCTTTCAACTAACTTCCGTTCTTCTATTTTGAGTTTTAACCTTGTAAGAATGACACAAAATTGCAAACAATTAGATCCCTTCTTGCACAATAAACCTAAAGATATGATACAAAAAATGATATGATTAAGGGCATGTTAGTAATGTTGTGTTAATTCCTCTCTTTCACTTTGAAACTAATGTCTTACAAGGCAGTTTAAGGGTTCAAGTTCTCTTGCCATTTATTGAGACTGTGATACTAAGAGCAATTTAACATGAAAGAACATCGACAATGGCAAATAAAAGTACAATACATCACCATACAACACATCACCATAGGGATTTGATGAAATCTCTCCACAAACTTCCATGGCTTGGGCTCTATATTATGCTCAAATTTCCAAAATGATGTGACTACAATGCTTTTCTTCGCTCCCCAACTCCTACACGAATGAGTTCTGAAACACTAAAAGATGGGTCCTGGTAGCCTCTTTTTCGCTCTCCATTTGGTCTAACCAGGGCGAAGTTCTCGACGTCTCGCCCGCCTTTGCTTCACAATTTCCTCCCCAAATTTAGCTAACCCATTATAAATTCGGGCTAGCCGGCACTAAAAATAAGAGACTCGCTAGATTTGTCGTATTCACCAAGTTAATAAGGTTTTGTCGGACTAAACCGCATTTAATTTCACTTATTCATATTTTCACTTAAAGCGATGCTCCATTATAAATTTGCATTAACAATTATTAAATAAGATTATTGTTAAATAATTTCGTATTAATATCAAAACATATTCGCTATGGCTAAGCAATTCAACGCTTTCGCCATGGTTCTTTGCTGTGGTCATACGTCTTGGGGTTGGCCCAACCTCTCATAGCCTTAATAAATTTTAAATCTATGTGGAGAGTATATATGGTAAGAACCTTTGGATAGAAGAGTTGAATCGTGCACGCTAGCCTGGCGAGGTCTCGGTGGCCCGACCCCGCCGCCGGCCTCGACCCACAACCATATTTTTCTCCACCGTGAGAGGGGGACATGTGGCAACCCTGCCTTGAGCCGCGTGCCTTCTCCTCATTGGCCCAAAAATTCAACTAAATAAGAAATGCCACCACATACCAAATGCACACCAACACCGCCACTGCACACCATCATTCGCAGGAAATGCTGATTTTAAATTTGATTTTCCTAGTCAAGATGCCATGTCACAATAGCCGGCCGATGAGCTCCTTGTTCACAATTTTTTGCCAAATTTTTTGCCTTCTTTAGTGGAAATGTATAGACTGCTTTCTAAAGACATTTAGTCCATTTCGTAATGAGTTGTACTCGTATTCTAAACGATGAATAATATGTAGTTTTGCTCAAGTTTCGTTTCATTCCGAGTAGAACTTTGATTTCGACATAATTTTGAGCACTTGATCATTGTACTTACAAAAATCTTGCAATTGCATAGATTTAGTTGTGGAAGTGTAATAAAGTGATAGAATTTCTCCACTTTTCCATTTTTCCATCCGTACTCCTAATTTAGTATGCACATAAGTGACAAGGCTAAGAGAGATTCCAATTACCGTATAATTCTGAAAATCATATTCCCATTACCTTCCAAAATCGAACATAGTGTTATTAAAAAAATTAAATAGTAGACTGCCTTCCACTACAACCGAAATGACTATACCTGCTTAAAAAAAATTGCACAAATAAATACCCCCAGTAAAAGGCATAGGTGATACTTTTTTGTGCTTTCGCTTGACTTGTTCTGGCATTGAATTCCATCATATGTCACAAGATGCACTGCCACACTATTACGAGAGTTGTATGTTGTCTTTCTGACCTCAAAATATTGTCATTGCCTCTGTTTCTACCCTCATCAATGGCATCTTGTTTGTATGGAGGCTTTCGAAAGGGGATTAAATGGATCATATTTGCAGTATCGATAAGCACACCTTTTTGCATTACACCGATTTAAATCTATATGTAATTTTTTTTTTCCAATCTCACATATAGTTTGAAGCTTCCTATTAGAATTTTCTCTCATTGTCATCACAAGTTGTCCATGGCCTAGTTTCCATCCAACAATCTAACCAAACCTCCATCCCTGGGTGAGGCTTAAGAGGACCAATATGCATCAACATGGTCTCGATTTACTGGAGGATTCTTCCATAGGTGCAAACATGAAAGATTATCAAATGTGAAACAAATTGTTAAATTTGGAATATTAGTAGTTTCAACTAGTATTTAAGCACATACATGATGAGAAAATGCATATGCCAACGCCATGTCTTTGCTTAATAGAAACCTTTATTTTTCTTTATACTTCAGCCTCAATTTCTTCCTTGGTTAGCATGTTGTTGTCCCAAACTTGTTGATGATCGGCTCTTGTGATCATAAAAATAACAAACTTTAGTCTTTCGACATGTGAATGATGAAATTTGACAAAAAGATGATGACAAATAAACATGCATTATTTTCATTGAAACCAACCGAATTTCCTTTAAGAAAATAACACAAATACACAAAACTTGCTTCTTTTTGCTGGGACCGAAACAATTAGTTCTTTCAATAATGGAAATAAAGAAAGAATACATGAAATAATAAAGGTGCAACATAACTTTTTTTCCATAATATACAATATATGTTATATATGGCCATAAACTACAAATTATCATACTCATTGTATAAAGACTTTGAAATTACATATATATTTCTCCAACCAAGAATGGTCATTCTCATGTAAAACAAATATGAGAGTTTACAAATATGCTATAATATAATCACCAACAATGTAAATAGTATATCAAAGGAAAAAGCAACCTCTACTCAACAAAACTTAGCATTATTTATAAGAAAATACAGCTTCTAATTAATGACACCTTTGACATAGATGTCGTATGTATACGTTTCGTAAAATTATCTGCTTGTCTTTGTCCTTTGGATAATTCTATTGTAGAAAGGCATAATTTTGATCCTTCTACATGTCACCTACATAACATTGTTTCTAAAATGGGTAGACAACATACTTTAGGTAAAAATTCCCACAAGAGAATCTAACCAACATGTTGTTGGGGATTGGATTTTTCATTCACTTGTGTGCGGTGTTTATAAATGAGTTATGTTTTAGAAGCCTGGGAATCTTACCCAATAGCTATACAATGTAGAAACAAATATACCTAGCAATGGGGTATGAGTGAAGAACAGTATTTACATGTTCAAAAATTACTTTTCAATAGAGTTGTAATGAATGCATGAAGTGTCACCAACTACTTTCACGCATCCACACCAACTTTGAGCAACTCGAAGTAAATTTTGTCACACCAATCCTTTGAGAATCCTATAGTAAATTTTGTGACCTCTTTATAATTTTTTATTATATTAAAAACCACAAATAGACAACTACATAAAAAAATGAGAGCAAAGGAGCAGATTTTGCCTTTTTAGAAGAAGATAACCAATCTAGAAACTACTTAATGTTAGCATACTTACAATTCTTTAGTTGTTTCAACTTTGATATTGAAAATGAAATGTCCCATATAAATAATTTAAGGAGGCATCTCTGCAACAACAAAGAAGATGAAATCAAGTCGTGCATTCTATGAAATATAAACAATGAGAATAATGACCAGATGAATTTTTGCAGGCATACAATTGCTTGGAATTCTCTCTCTCATAATTCTAAGGCATATGAAATGATTGAAAAACAAAATACACACCACTATGAGAACTAAATAGGAGATCAAGGAGTTACTATTGAGATATTTCATCCGGTTGGTTGTCCCGTGGCATGGTTTCCATCCAATGATATAACCAACACCATTCTCATGAGGCTTCTAGATCAATATCCATCAACATGGTTCAGACTTATTTTGAGGATTCCTCCATAGTCATAAACATGCAATATTACCACAATATGTGAAACATATTCTTGATTTTTTTCATATTAGCAGTTCTTCCAAGTAGCAATTAATCCCATATATGATGAGAAAATGCATAGGCTAATGCTTATCTCTATTTCACGAAACTCTATTTTTCTTTATAGTTTAGCCTTAATTTCTTCCTTGTTTAGCATGTTGTTGTGATGATCAAATTCAAAACATTTAAATAATAGTCTTTTAGTCTTAGACAAATGTGAATAATAAAATTGGACAAAAAGGCAACGATAAAGAAACACACATTATTTTCATTGAAACCAATTGAATTTCCCTTAATAAAATAACTACAAATACACAAAACTTTCTTTCTTTCGTTGTACTAAAACAATTAATGCTTTCAATAAGAGAAAGAAAGAATATATGAAACACTAAAGTTGCAACATAACTTGTTTGATATAATCGTTTCACTCAATTTTCGGGCATCTAACCATTTACAATTAGATGGATCGAAGCACACCATGTAAGACCAATTTTATGATAGTAAAATTTCTTTCCACTATAAGAAATAATTTAATAAACCACATTTTATCAAGTTATTTCTGTTAAATACTCTAAACCCCATGAGGAATAATTAAATAAATCCTTATTTAAGTGATTTTCCTCTAGGAATAATTACTAAACCACCGTTTAAATAATATTCTTGGTCATATTTAAGCCAATTAATGAGAAATAACTAGATAAACCATTCTTTATCTTATTATTCTCTAGGAATAATTAATTAAATCAATATTTAATTAATATTCCTTGTATAATTTGACTAAATCATTTAGGAATAAGAATTAAATCATTATTTGTTAAATTATTCCTTAAACTCCAATTCTTGAAATGATAAATAAATAATTTATTTATTTATTATTTCTAAATAAAGGATTTAACGAATTTAAATCACTTTTACCTCCAACAAAATATAATAAAATATTCACAATTAGATCTAGATCTTGGTTAATAATATTTTATTATGCACCATTATCAAGGAAAACTCAATATTGTATTATAAATAGGAGGGTTTTCCATTGATGATTTACCTTTTATCCTTTATCATGGTCGGATTCTTGATCTTTTTTTCATAGTCATACTTTGATCACTTTATTATTTTTCTTCTTGAACTCCCATTGAGTTCAATGTGCTTCCCCGGGTTTGCGAATTACTGAGAGAGAGAAGCTTCCGGATCCGAAGCGTTGAGAACAACCAAGAACCCATACCATTGAGGGGACCGGTAAAACTTTGTTCCTTCCCGTGTTAATACATATAAAATTATTTATATATCTTGTATTTTCCATTATTATTTGGAGAATCTATTATTCATTTCATCGTTTAGCTACTTTTAATGCATAGATCTCGGTTTTTGTTGCATTTGTTTCGACTATCTATCGTATATCTAACGGTTAGACAACCATCTTTGTTGTTAGGTTTGTTTGTCATGTGCAGCTAAAGTAATCTCTTTTCATACACTTGCGTTAAGAATTCATTCTAACAATTAGGACCACAGGTTTTATTCCGTATTCTCAGGTGACCACTACTTCAAGAATTCAGGGTTTTTCTTCTACCTATTTTTAGTCTCTTAATGTTGTTTTTTAACTTTTGTGCCCTAAAACAATAAAAATTATAACTTCCGGTGTTTCTCGGTGTTTTTCGCAGTAACAGCTATTAGCCGTTACCAAGGACAACAATTTTTTTCACAACCTACCGTGCCAGCGGATGATAATTTTTTTCACAACCTACCGCTTGAGGATCCTTAACTACAACTCCCACTTTTCTTGTCGTACCGCTATTTCAAGCTCATGTCGCACTCCGTGGGGCCGTAAACTACGTATTCTCAATGTGCCTAACAAAGCCGCACTGTGAGCTACAACTTTTTGCGGGGTTTTTTTCTATGACTCGTCGTGTTTGCCATGTTAATCGTCTGTGGTTGTCAAAGTTTCTCTATCTCAACCCATCTTAGGGTTGGATATGCTTCGCTTGTTCATTTGAAGTAGGACCAAGTCCTTTAGGGTTTGAGTATACTTCCACCTTTTTAGGAGGGGTTTACGAGTAGGTATTCCGACATTTTGCAGTTGCTTTCAACCATCATTTAGGGTCCGATATATCCTTATTTCATATCCTTTTAGATCAAATATTATTCCATCCAAAACCCCCTCTTGAGTTTTTTTTGGTCTCTCCTTGGGGTTCCCTTGTTTCCCTTAGGTTTTAACCTTTCGCCTCCCACTTTGCGCAATTTTCCTCCGGTTTCTTGTTGTTTTCTCCATATTTTCTCCACCGCATCTAAGTCATTAGATACCTCTCCCCCTTAGACATTAGATATTTTTGATGTCTTATGTGTTTTGAGTCAATTTTTCCTACCTCTTAGAACATTTGTTGGGGGACCCTTCTTTTGGGTAGAATTTATGCATCTTTAGCCGTTTATTTTACAAAGGTTTTAGTTTTGTTTATAGTTATTCAACATTTTTTGTTTTTCTTTATATATAACCATCCTGGCTTAATTAAAATTAACACACCCGCTTGCACACATGCACACACCTAAAGTGAAGAAAGCCGCTTTATACCGCCGGCCAAGACATAAACATCGTAATTAATTTATCTCGCCCCTCTCGAGCCTTTGTTTATCATGCTTCCATATTGTTGGGTTATCCGGGCTCCTTCATCATTGCGCCCCAAGGCGCTTATCTTCAAGACCCTAGGCCTTCATCCTTAGTTTCTCGTTAGTAAGACTTACTCCAAAGCATAGATTCTAAGTTAGCCTGTCGAGTCCCCATACCGACTCGATTCTCGTCCATTGGCCCCCCTCTCATTCTCAACCTCGGCCCTTCCTCCACCTCATTTAGTCACCATGTCAAAAAGCAATGCAAGTGCTAGTCCTCGGCCGGTGGTAGCCTCGACCCCACCTCCGGAGCTACTACTAGTGGAACCACTACCAACCGTTCCGACTACTCCTTTGATACCTTGCGTGGTGTTTAAGTTTTCCGATTTCAAATTTTAGCTTAATTAAACGACCTTTTATACCCGACAATCCGTTGGCCTATTATGTCAACTAATATTCCTTCATACATCCCTAAGTTTGAATGAAACACCGGAGAGAACCCTACCAATCACGTCCGCTCCTTTCACATGTGGTGTTCGTCCAATTATATCACCGATGACTCCAATCCGCCTTCGATTATTCCAATGCATGCTCACCGGAGAAGTCGCAAAGTGGTATGTCGACCTCGTACCGCCTCACATTCCACTTTTGTAACTCGTGTGAAAATATTTCTTTCCCTACTTCCGCCCACCCCCTCTAATATGACACGGGGGTCAGCGTTGTTGACCGTATTCTTCAAACTTTTGTTGAAATTTGGCAACAAGAAACAATGTTGAAATTGGCATTCAGGAACAATACATCACTGTAGTGTGACTGCTGTGTCACACAGCGGATGGGTCCTAGTGATACATTAGTGTGCAACCAATTTATTAAATAAATTGGAAAAAATTAATAATCTATTCATAACAACTTTTAATAGTTAACTAAGTGTGATAGACTTACTTTACCTCAAAAATTTCAATTTGAGGGCTCAAGGATAGACATGTGTAGTGATTTCATTATTTACGGTGGTCCAATGGCAGTTGTAGCACTAGTGTAGTGTGGGTGGGATCAATTAACTCACAATAAATGAGTTAAAATCTCATTAACTAGTTCTAAGTCTTTGACGAGCTAGTGGAAGATCAAGTGAATTAAAATAGATTTAATTCACCAATAGTGATCTACCAAGTAACTAATGATTCACTATTTATAGCTACATGAATGGTAATTCCGGTGGAGACCCAGCTTGAAACAAACGTTCAAGGCAAGTAAACTATCAATTGTATTTTTAGTAGTACCCAGATGGAATACATAACCATAGGAATCCCATGACGAATTGTGCCATCAAGGAAGGTTGAATTTCCATTTGATAGGGGTTTAATCTTCAGGTAATACGTAAGGTGTTAGGTTGAGGGTAGGCCGATAATTGGCTATGTTTTTGTCCAATTTTCCCTAGACTGTGAAGCAATTGGTAGAGTGTATGAGGCTGTGGTGATCACAAATACATTGTATTTTTTCATGATTCCTTGGTTGATTATACAATAAAGATGGAGGGGTTTTTTTGAGCACTTTCTTTCCCCCGGTAATATCCGGTGTTGTGTATTGACTTAATTCTTTTCTTATCATGTGATTGACATCGTGTTTATATTTCAAAAAATATTGCAGAAGGATCTAAAAGATCTTGCTTTAGTACATTTCTCTATGATCGGAGTGAGTCCATTGATATAATTTATACATGGTATTATAGTTGTGTTAGATATTTCTTTCAACTTCAGGACCCACCTTTCTGACCATGTCCAAGAATGGCATGTATGAGGAGCTTATGTCAAGCTCCACATTTGATGACCTGTATATATGTATTGGTTTTTAAAACACTATTTATTTTATTGGTAAATATGTCATGTCTCACTTTCTCATCTGGAGGAAAGAAGCTCACGTCGTTTGAAATATGACTTGATCTACACCCAACTCCAGTTATTTTTATACCATTTTACCGGATCTTCCTAGACCTAGTGGTGCTAACGCATCGGGGCATATCATGCCATCGATGGTATCATTGGATCTTTTTCACATCCGTATATGCATCCTACCATGGGTTATGGTTTCTTAGGAGTGGGGCTAGCTCCTCTAGCACTTATTCCCTCCCGACAAAACATGTATCGAGGACAAAGAACACCTTTACACATTTTCCCAATTGAATTAATCGATGCTAGGGGACAAACAGCCAAGTTGTTTACCCGAATGTTTGTTAGCTCTTTCATCCTTACCCATAGTTCCATGCTCCAACCCCTCCCGCATCAACAACTAAGCCTCATGTGCCTTATTTAACCTCCGTCGTAGCGCCCACCTTCCCCTCGGTAGTCAGTGTATGCACAACAGGAGGAACTAATCTCGTAATTCCAAGAAAAGACGAAAGGCAACCAAAATAAACCAATGCAAGGCAATCAAGGGCTCCAAGGCACCAACCTAATGCACTCCAAGGGAACCACTCAACACTAACAACCAAGCAACATGGTGATTAGCCCAAGTAGAATGTGCCTCTTTTTGTACGAAAAAACCTTGTTCTCGTTATGGTGTCCATGGCTAATATACTCATAATTTTTCCCTTTACCGCAAATGCGCTAGTTGTGAAGCATGAACATCTAGTGACAACAAGTCACGTTTCCGTCTCTCCTCTAAAATAATGCGCCAGCCTCAATCCGCCTGTGTTCACTAACTTTTTCTCAACAAGGATACATCGCCCAACCCCTCAAGGCCGTGCCGCCCTCAAGCTTAACCGCATGGTACCCCTAAAGACCGCATTATCACAAGATGAATTCTCGAAGAGGTTAATACCGCCGATGTCAACCTTCAAACCCAAATTCCGCCAATATGGAAATCCACCGTTTCATCTCCACAATCGAGTCCCAAACCAAATTTTCCACAGTAGTCTATTTCGACACACAATGCCCCCTTACGCATCCTCACCGACAAAGCCGAGGTTATTCCCAAGATCCCCAAAGGGCCATTATGCCAAAATGTTGTTTCGGGCCAAATCCGCCTCACACTTACAACATAGTAGATGACTTGGCACAATCTCCTAATCGCCATGTCAATGTCGGGCATTCTCCAAAGCAGCCTTCACAACATAAAGCTCTATTATCTTCCTTCCGGGAATTGTGGATCCTTCGCATGATCATTTGATCGTCTTTTGATGGTGATAAGTCGAACATCCTCTTTGACCATCATAAGTCACCTTCCAAATAGCGCTATGATTCGTAATGCTCAAGCCTTGCAATGTATCATTGACGAGGGCGCATCCACCTACGTGATGTCCACCTCCGTTTGGAATAAATCATATCACCTCCGATTTATCCCTATCCACCATCATTTTTCATGCTTGGGATGGTCACCCTTTCCTCATCCCCTTGGCATGTACACAATTGTCCTTGCCACTCTTGCAAGAAAGATTGCTTATATTGACAATGAAGTCATTAATGCCCCTTTGATTACAATATCCTTTAACATTGCCATACCTATGCAATGTCCGTTTTCACATTTGTAGTTCATGGTAAGATGTGATTTCCTCACATTGGAAAGACCGTTACCATCGATCGGTTGAAATATTATGAACCGAAGTATTAGAACTCCCCCGATCATATCTTCTATGGCTGATAAACAATCACCGCACCTCTCACTAGTGTTTCACCTAGAGTATTTAAAGACTCGACCTTTCTTAGGCACTCCCTAGTTTTCCCACTCTTATCGTTGATCCCAACCGGCTCAATGTTTGCATGACGCAATCGTCTCGATCAGGCCACAAGCGGTCCTGTTCAACCACCCAGTTGTACCACACCTCCACAACCTATTGGTGGTCACTCAACAAAACCTTCAAGGCATTATTTTCAAGGACCATATCCCTTTGTCAGTGTCCGTTCCACCCTCTTTTCAACCAGAATGGTTCCCCCTAGCCTTAACCATTTGGGAGCCATTCGCCATGCCATTACCCTTTTGGTCAAACATCAAGCGAGCTCCCCCTTTGGAATATTTTCCGTGCCTATTATGGCTACATTGAGCCTTTCTAATTTGACCTGGGGATCCCGCCTAGGGGGCACATCGATCCCCCGCCCAACACTATGCCCTCGTCACCAACCTTATACCGCTTGACCCCGGTCCAACCAGTTTCTATGACCTCTTCCCTTTGCTTCAATGCCTTAGACACCCTAAACAAGAAGCTTCTCATGTTGTGAAAGAATCCTATGAGGGGGGAAAGCCAAAAAAGAAGGAACCTAAGGACAAGGCCCCCCAAAAAAATCTTCGTCTTCCCAAAGCCTCCAAAGCAACATACCTATGAGCGCTTTATGTGATTTTGTTGGGTATGCCACCCACAATTGTCCTAAAATTCCTTATCAAAAACTAGTGTCAACAAGACGTTTCCCGAACCGATTTCCCGCAGGTCGATGTTACCTACCCGATTCAAACGAAGAAACTCAAATTGTTGTGTACGAACCACCCTCGTGCTTTGTGTGATCTTTATGGCCACTATTCTCACCTTTCTCACCATCTCGATGATTTTTGTGACACCCTTGAGGTCGTTCGTCGAATCGAGGCCGAACGTAGTGGATCCTCTACTCCTCTACTCGCAAGTTTTCTTTTCTCTTCCGCGTAACCTGGAGGACATTTTTGCACCCATTGTGATACCTCCCCCGATGTTGAGATGACAAAAAAAATTTCGTCACTATCCTCTATTTGTCATCATACATGAGATCCACATGGTGGAAAACCTCTTTGGGGCATTCCCTTCGTTTCGACAGTAACCTCGTTCAATGATCACCTGGGCTCAAAATCGCAGATGTTTCATATACTTGCCTTTCAACTACTCCTCCGAGAGATGTGTATGTGAACCATATTCTCCATGATGATAGCTCGACGCATCATGTGCTCCTCTCTAGTCCTCCCATCTTCCATTTAGATGAAGAAATTATGGAATGCATGACCACCTCTGACTTTCCTTGGGATGATATGCACCATCGTGTGTATTTCCTTCCACAACACACCATGATCAATATGTTGTGGGGTCCAAAGATTCTCCATCCATAGTGAGGTCAATTTTTTTTTCAATAACCCCTTACTTCAAACCCATGCATTCGAACCACATACACCTTAAGGCCATTGCATTGACAACCAATGTTTGGGTAAGGGGACACCCATATTTGAGAGTCCAAGAGAAGTAATTCTCCACCACCCTCCTAGTATCCGGTAGTGTCGACTCCGGTACCATTATTCTTCCCCATTTATAGAAGAACCTATAGAGTCTCATATCACTTCATATCACTCTAGGGATGATCCACTTAATCATTCCTTCATCGTACATCAACAACCCAGTCCCCTTTAGACATTGTTGTTTACCAACCTCATTGTTTTCTAGGTTAGCACCAATTCATAATATCCAAATCCACTCTTTCAGACAGTGACACCATGTATGTGAAGCCAATAATTTAGTCCATTTGATTTATATATCCAATGCCAAATGAGATTGGTAATCCATTTTTTCCTTTCTCTAATTGTATCTATCCATTCTTCTCCAACAGAAGATAACCATAACATAATCAAATGGAAAAAACCACACCATCAAAATGTGTTTAGAGTCCACTATTATAAATACATTTGGCATGTCCATAGCATGCTTGGGGGCACCTATGCCCCTATATATTCTCGTACTACCCTCTTGAGGATTTAGTGCCTATGATACCTAATGCTTGAATCCATTATTTCAGCACTTGGAACACCATGGTGCTCCAAAAAATCCTCTATATAGGGGCATCATTCCCACCTTAGCATACTACAGATCACTCCTCCACCACATATGCTTGGGGGCGTGATTCCATGCTTGGGGGCATGATGGCACCCCCGGCCACCTTTCTCATCATTAACAAAAGTCTTGGCTTAGACCCCACCGATCTAGATAGTATGGTCGATTATCCTCCCTTTCCTTGGATAGTTTGTCCTACCTGCCTCTCTCCGGTGAGCCATATATCATAGATGCTTGATACCATCTTTAAAATATTCTACTTTTATGTGATACCATACTTACCACTTGGTCCTCGTGTTTGACTTGGTGGGTGGGGATGATTCCACCTTCTATAGTAGTTCATTCCCGTATTTATTTCTTACCTTGATTCTTCACCAGAAACCATTCTTCCAAGAAGCCTAAGGAAATCCTTAGATACAAGGTCCCCAACCTAAGAGTTGTGGATCATAATTCCAACAGCTTGGTTTTTCCACTACGATCATCGCAAGATTTAGGCCCTCCTCTCCAAATTCACCACACAAATCCACTAGAAATGAATCAAATTGAGGAAATCGCCCTATTAAAGAAAAACCTTAAATTTTCCTTCACTAATTGTGACCAAACCATAGCTCAATTTGACGAACCATAAGCACCGTTTGAAATTTCTATTGAGCTCTAAAATGGTATCCTTTTGTTTTTGGTGATTTGATACTTCACCTTAAGCCTTTTTTCCAAGAAGGGTCACTTCGCCACCTCTCAAAATCGAATTTCTACATTTTCACTACTTGTACTTAACCACTCTCTTCACATAATTTTCAATGCGTGTGTCTATTTTCGTCATGAGTAACCATATTTTTCTCATGTGTTTATGGTCCCCACCGGGCTCATTCTCGGGGTGGCAGATCATCGAGTCACCTCATCGCAGCATCCGAGCCGGGAAAGCAACCATCACATTCATGGAGTTTTGTCCCAAGTCCCTTTGCCTCTTGTTACATCATTCTATCCATTTTTCCTTGTCTCTATCTCTGGTGGCCATTTTGCCTCTAGTCATACTCTGCCCCATCCCCTCCGTAGTCAAGTTAGTCGCCAGCCATCCATGTCTTTTATGCTCTAACAAGGAAGTCATCTCGCTTCATACTCGTGATCACCATTCCATCATCATCCCTAGTGTCATTCCACTGTACTGCCTACTATGATACTTTGTTCCTTATTTGAGGATCATCTTTGCCTAATTCATGCCTGATCTCCTTCTATTGACATCAACACATTCATTCTAGGAGACAAGTCTAGAGGAAGTGTATCTTGGTTCCAGGCTCATTCTTGTTCGTACTCCTGATCGTGAAAAGGGATTCCTCATTTCCCTTTGACTTGATTGTTTCTCATCCATCTCCTTGGCTGCAAATGACCTAGATTCGTGTATGCTTGATAGTTCGATGATCTAGCGGATTGTTCCGTTGATTCCCGAGTGTGTGAGATTTTTCGCACCGTGAGGGGGTTGGTACTTTAGGTATCCCCCCACATTCCCCCGATGACCTTATTTTATGCTAAATCCTCCGATGGCAAAGACCGCGTACTTGGATGGGTTTGGTTCCACCGCCGTAGCACCCATCGCATGCATTTATCACTCAAATTATCCATTCGATATTTTCGCAGCCCTTTCCTATTTATCGTGTTTTTCGTTATTATTATATCTCATGTACTCGTATATTATTGCATTCACTGTTGTTGTCCTAGGCACACATGCGTGTATGTGGGATCCATTATATTTTTTTCTAGCCCATTTTATGCCGTAATGTCATGCACCATTTATCATGTACTTTATAGCTCGGCCCCATTTTGCTAGGTGCACCATTATTATTTGTACTTTTTCATCTCGATTGGAATAGGCATGCCCGCCCCAATCGTTATGGGCAAAGCTACCCTAAGGCCTCGGGTTGAGGATTCCACGCAGCGCATGGAATATCATCAAAAGAAGCACTCTAATTATCATTTTTTATGCTTGAACTAGAAAAATGAGGAAAGAGGACCCTACTCGTTTATCCTTCGTTTGAGGCCTATCTCGTATGGTGCAAAACCCCCGCTACTCCTTGTGCTCCAACTCCGCAAATCAATCAAGACAGAAAGAACAAAAATAGTTGCACGGCTTATATGTTGTCGATGTCAACATGTTAGCATATATAATCTCATAAAAATAACATGAAATATACCATTCAAGATCATTCAACATGTATAGGAGACATATAACACAAAGACATCAAGAACATGACATTACTTATCTTATCGACAATATGTAAAGAGAAAGTGGAGAAATCACTTGAGCTCTTCCACGACCTTGAGCAAAAACCATCCTCCGGATCCGGGTCTAAATTTCTAGCCTTATAATGCTTCTTCCATAATTGGTGCACAAAGGATTTCACATAAAGTGGGAGTGGTCATCACAATGAAACAAGGGTTTCTTGAACTCTGGGAATCAGCAAGAGGCACATAGAAATATCGACTTGATCGTACATAAAATGCTATAATATCAATAGCATTCTCCCTCTCCTCCCCTTAGGTGATTCCCTTGAGGTGTATTCATACTTCTTCTCAAATTATTTTTTTTTTCTTGTTGGGGAACAAACCCCACGGGC
Organism: Pinus albicaulis; assembly: GCA_034641835.2. Taxonomy (NCBI): domain Eukaryota; kingdom Viridiplantae; phylum Streptophyta; class Pinopsida; order Pinales; family Pinaceae; genus Pinus; species Pinus albicaulis. Next base: position 85,524 of record JAXQQM020092861.1, on the reverse strand, counting down.
TAGGGTAGTTAAGTTACAGGAAAAAAATGTAAACCCCGCTCAATATTAGGGAAATTATATATTTTTTAATATTTTAAATAGCATACGTGGGTCAACTATGGATGGGATTCATACCGCACACGAAAAATCAAGTATTCGCGTAAGATTTTAAAATATTATTTTTTTAAGAAGTGTGATCAAGTTTGAATGGAAGGGTTGCCCAAGGAAAATGCATAAGTCATTAAGTATATAGAGGTGATAAATGATGCTATAACAGCCACCACCGAGAATGTGCACGCACACATTAAAGGAGACTTATATCATTTGTAGGTCTGCCTCTTTGTGTTATTGTCCTCTCGCTTCACTCGTCTACGTATCTCTCTCTCTGTCACCCCTTCGTGTGTAGTGATTGTGTCTACAACGTACTTAGCTCATATGATTAGCTCCCAAAGCTCGCATGTTGGGGGGGAAATCGTTACACCAATTTGGTCATCTAACCATTTACAATTAGATGGATCGAAGTACACCATGTAAGGCTAATTTTACCATAGTAAAATTGCTTTCACGATAATAAATAATTTAATAAACCAAGTTTTATTAAGTTATTTCTGGTTCAAACAGAAAACCCCATGAGGAACAATTAAATAAATCATTATTTATTTTATTTTTGTTTAGGAATAATTATCAAACCATTGCTAAATAATATTCATGGTCATATTTAACTCAATTAATGAGAAATAATTAGATAAACCATTATTTATCTTATTATTCTCTAGGAAAACTTAATTAAATCATTATTTAATTAATATTCTCAATAAATTTGACTAAATCATTTAGGAATAATAAAATAAATCATTATTTGTTAAATTATTCCTTAACCTCATTCTTGAAAATGATAAATAAATCATTTATTTATTTATTATTTCTAAATAAAGGGATTTAACGTAACTTTCTCCAAACAAAATATAATAAAATATTCCAAGCATTTAGATCTAGATCTTGGTTAATAATATTTTATTATGCATTGTTATCAAGGATAACTCAATATTTTGTTATAAATAGGAGGGTTTTCCATTCATTGTTTACTCTTGATCCTTTTATAATGGTCGGACTTTGGACTTGGCTTTTTCATAGTCATACTTTGATCACTTTTATTATTTTTCTTCTTGAACTCCCATTGGGTTGAATACGTCTTGGGTTTTCTACACCATTGAGAGAGAGAAAACTTCTAGATCTCTGGCTATCAGACAACCAAGAACCCATCCCATTGAGGGGACCTGGTAACAACATTCCTTGTTCCCTCTCTGTGTTAATAAATATAAAATTATTTATATATCTTGTCTTGTCCAATGGATATTTGGAGAAACTCTTATTTCATTTACTATTTAGCTACTTTTACCGCATATATTTTGGTTTTTTGTTGCAATTGTTTCGACTATCTATCATAGACCATGAATTTACATAGCTACATTTAAGTGTTAGGTTGTTTGTCATGTGCAACAAGAGATATATTTTCGTACACTTGCATTAAGAATCTATTCTAACAATAACAAACAAGAAAGGTATAAATCACCATAAAATACAAAATTTCATACTCATCAGAGTAAAGGCTTTGACATTATATCTTTTTTTTCCAGCCAAGAATGGCTATTGCATTATGTCAAAAATAATTTGAGAGTTTATAAATATGTTATAATACAATCACCCAACAATGGAAATAGTATATCAAAGGTCAAAACAACCTCTACCAACAAACTTGGTGGTCTTTATGGGAAAATATAGTTCTAACCATCGACACTCCCACATGGATGTCAAGTTATATGTTTTAAATTTTCTATTTTTATTTTTCCTGACAATTCTATTGTAGATAGGAAGAATTATGATCCTTCTACTCTATTACTTCCACAACATCGTTTATAAAATAGTGACAACATACTTAGATACAAATGGATGTAAGAGGGTTAACCAACATGTTGTTGGGGATTGATTTTTAATTCACTTGTGTGCCGCCTTTATATATGATTTATGCTTTCTAAGAAGCTTGGGAATCTAACCTAATAGCTATATAATGAAAAAACAAACATCCTTAGAAATGGGACATGAGTGCAGAAAATTTCAAAGGTATTTATATGTTTGAAACTTACTTTTCACTGAGTTTTAATGCATAGCCATGTCACTTCATTACATTTAGTCATCCACACCATTCGTTTGAGCAACCCGCAATTAATTTCATCACACTAATCCTTTGAGAATTCCACAGTCAATTTGTGACCTATTTACAATTTTTAATTATATTAAAACCACAAATACACAACTACATGAAAAAACAAGAGAAGACTTACCTCTTTAGAAGAAGATTGTTTTTAGACACAATAATGGAAAATACAAGAGTATGTAAGATAACACTTGAATTCATATATTATTCACACCGATACATATTTATAATAATTTGAGTGATTGTTGGATTAATATATTACAAGGTCTCTTGAATCCCTTTGATTATTCAAGCTCCACACCAACCCCTTGGAGGATTAGGTGTCCAATGTTCCCCCTAATCCTCGAAGGGGTATATGAGTCCAATATAAGAGTTGTAATACAAAATGTGAAAAATATATGGCAATAGTAGGTTGAATGTGTTTTTATCTCCTCATATTACTAGTGTAGTCTCTTATTATGTTAGTATTCCCTTATTGTTATTGTTGTACCCCCATAACCCCCCATATTGTTAATATTATGCCCTTACATTATTACCTATAGGTCGGCTAGGGATTACATTGCGGCTCCATGAATCTTTACATAGAGAGGAAGTTTTTTCATTTGTATCATCCAAGAATTATTCATTTATGTAATTTATTGAGGTTTCTGAAGTGGCTTATTAATAAGTCATTAGATCTCTTTTCTTCTATTTTTGGAGTTGGTTTCATAACATTTGCACGTAGCTTGACCAGGGTTTCACTGCCCAAATGGTGTCACTGCGGAATTTTTTCAATAACTTGTTTTCTACGAAGGGTCAAAAAGCTGAAATGTTTAGAGTACGAAGAAGAAATATTGAGGAATATATTCGTAAAATTTCAGATTCGATTCGTAATATTTTCGGAGGATATGGTCTATGGAAGTTAGGTCTTTTCTGCATCCCCGAATTTAATCTCAAAGAGGCATCGTAAATCTTCATAAATCTCTCTTCGAGCATTGATTGAATTCTATAAAAAGTAGTCGCAAATACACAGACTTTAGTTTTCTAGCTATCAATTTCGCAGCCGAAGGAGGAAACAATGACACATGGAAAATCATACAAGTTTGGGTTTCCCTACTAAACCAATCCACACTTTAGTCAACGTAGGAGATTAGGCACAACGTTGTCTTCAAAAATCCCAAATCAGGTCGACCTATGGCATTCGAAAGAGGATCTGCAGGGCTACCGTAGGGCCAAATTTTAGTTATTTAGGATCCAAACTATATAGATAATTCAGTTTCAATATCGAGCTTGTCAAAAGAAAGAAAAAGGTGTGTATTTGGTTTTTAAAATTGCATAACGTTTGTTTGAAAAAGTAGTTTGAAGTGATTACAAGGGCATATTTGGGAGTTTTTATCGCATTGGGTTCTATAATGCCTCCAAAATAATTCCATACTGATTAAGCCCTGAAAATCTATACTATGATGCATGAAGAGGAAGAATTGCAACATGAGATATCTCAATTATGGTACCAAGTGCAACAAATTTCGATCTTACGAAGAGCAACCGAAGATGACATATGGTTTAAAATAAGAAATGAGGCTAAGTTGGATGGTTTGGAAGGATCAAATAATAGCTAATATGGATGATAAATTAGTGGAAGATAACATCACATCAAATAACAAGTTTTCCAACTCTCAAACTATAACCTAGCTTTGGTGCAGAATCTAATGAAACAACAGAATATCAACATCACATCGAAAGAAGTTCGAAGGAACACAAGAAACAAGAACTCGATAAGCACGAACAATTTCGAGTATCTCAACAAGTGGAAGAACTTTCCCCGTAGAAGATTCCACAGGGAGGATGAGAATTCTTTATACAAAAGTATCAAGAAATAATCAAGTGTTGAGGATAATGCTTGTTTGAAGGAGAGGGGTGTTAGCCCCTATATTACTAGTAGTTCTTATTATGTTAGTATAGCCCTTTATTGTTATTGTTGTACCCTATAAATCATACATTGTTATTATTGTGCTCTTACATTATTATTGTTAGGCTTGCCAGGATTACATTATGGCCCCATGGACTCCTATATATAGAGAGGAGGTTTTTTCATTTGTACTATCCAAGAATTCTTCATTTATGTAATGTATTTGAGGTTTCTAAGGGCTTTGTTTCTAAGGCGTTGATCTCTTTTCTTCTATTTTTGGAGTTGGTTTCATAACACGTGCTCTCTGAAATCTTGGCATAAGGAGGTGGTTTAAGGATGACCACCAACATTTGACTTCTCTTATCAGAAGTTCTTGGAACTCTTCCAAACTGCATGAAGTCAAGTCTTCTGCTAGAGAAGTGCCGCTAATTATTTTAAGAGGAAGACCTTAATCTAGAAAAGGGAGGTCTACAACTCCGTACAAAAAGGGAGAACCTCAACATGAAAGGGAGGTCTCAACCCACAGGTTTAAGGATGGCTACCCAACTTCCGGAATGCTTATTGCACCCTTAACTCTTCCAAAACTAGCATGAAGACAATAGCAAGAAGACGAAGTCTTCGCTAGAGGAATTTTTCAATTCTTTGAAGAGGGAGAAGCCAACTTGAAAAGGGAGGTCTCAACCACATATATGATTTAATAACACCACCAACCAAAGGCATGCTTAGGCTACAACTATGAGTTTGGTATGGCAGTGTTGTGGCTCGTGCTTTCTTGATGCTGTTTTGAAGTTTGTATATAACCATCACTTCCCCCTATGAGATACAAGGTGAGAATATGGATAAAAATAAACTGCAGAATTTTTAATATTTTGTGAAGAGAATTTGACAAAGGACTAAAACATTTTCTTGGTTGTTGAAGCCCATTGACAAGACATCCATCAAAGGTGAGTATTTGTTCTTGTAGGAGGTTTGTTTTTTAATCATCTCTGCTTGAAGAATGAGTGGTTTTACGACAATTATCACATGGATGAATATCAAAACAATGAATTTTCGATGGCCAAATCGGTCACAATGTTGGCATATAAAAATGTATTGTAGTTGTTGTGAAAGAGAAGAAAATTGGAAATGCTTGAAGCAAGAACCGGTCACGAAGAATCTTACTCTCAATGTGGGCATGATTTGAATAACAGAATAGAAGGACACCTCCTTACTTATCCACACTGCTATGGACAAGCTCTTCCAAAGGTCTCAAGGGATTTTCTCAGAAGCAGGTTGAATTTCTACTTGCATGAAAATCGTGCACTAGGCATCGAATGTGAATCAACCTCAAATTTATATGATTTCTACTAACGGAGTCTCGTTCTAACGTTATTATAAATAGGTTCATAATGATGACCTCACTATTGTAACACTATTTTTGATGAATTTGAGACTCCAATTGCAAAAAGTCTATATTTTCTCGTGCATTTTGCATGCAAGTTTGAATGTAGAAAATAGCTCTTTACTAAATTTTACCATCCCATCAATAATGAACATATTAGGTTATTAAATAAATTTAATGTATCATCAATTCGATCCATTTCTGTTAATGATGCTTCCGCCTACAAATGCACTTATGAATAGATATATCACACAATGCCAAATAGCTACAACTTTAAAGAATATAAACAATCCCTAATGCTTATGAACATTGTGCACCAATATCAAGAATGAATGAACGTAGAACTCAATTATTTGAAAGAATTTGTATAGAAATTAATTGAATCACTTTCCTTAAAATCAAATCCAAAATCTTTCAAAAGATGAACAACCTAAAAATATCCGTATTCAATACATCGTTGGTCTCTCGGCCCTTACCGTTGGGTTCTAATTACATATAAAGAAACCATGGAATCTAATCCCAAATTAAGTAAACAAACAAGGTCCCATTAGGTGTCATCTGATGTAACAAACCAATCTAACCACCCCCGGACATGGTCACATTAGAGCAATATCCACCGCTCTCTCCATATTTGTAACAATGTAACTCATGGAGGTGAGGCATTTACCTTCCAATTTAACATAGAGTATTGTAGAGGAGGCCACGACTTCGATGAAATCGATTTCGTGGACTCGGTGGTTAGACTTAGATTCCACATAACGAACTATAGTTCATCGGAAGATAAATTCCGGACAGCGTAGTCAAGCTTATGAAACGAGATTGTCTTAACTAAAAATACTTGCACCGGCGGTGGTATTATGCAATGTTTATGGGAGAGATATTTTCTCTTATTATTTTATCACCTAAATCGCGAGCAAACTCATTTTTTCTTGATGTAATAGGTATATGATTAAAAAAATGTCAAAACATGTGTAAGAGAAGCTCTCCCAATGAATTTTCCCAAGGGCCACCAAAACTAGAGTCAATGTCATAATTCTCTAAACTCGGGAAGCGCAGAGTCAAGGGACAATGCTTTCCGAAGAAGCACAAAGAAGGCATTGGAGAGGGGAAAGATCCATAATAAGTATAACACACCCGCGCAGAAAGATCCAAATGATGATGGTGTGCAGAAAGCGTACGTTGGAGAAGAAGAATTTGATGAACGACAATGTTTTGTAGTCCTGGGAGGTGTGCATACCGCTAAGGAGGTTTGAGTCGAGGAGAGGGCTAAAAGGTTCAATCCCTAGTGGTTTGGTGCATGATACAGTGGAGGAGTAATCGATTTGTGTCGAAGTAACGTTTTGTTGATTGTTATAATAGCGGGAGATACCACTATCGACCGTGAGGGTGTCAAGGGAGGTGGAGAGATACCATGGGAGCAAAGTCGAGGAAAGAAAGGGGAGTCAATCGTTCAAACAGAGTATCAGAGAAGAGGAGTCGGTGTGAGGTGTTATATATGGATCGGTTATGTATTTGTTGTGGAGCCCAATTATATTATTTATTTAGATGTATCATTGTGTTGGACCCACAGCTGACCTGGCGGCAATGCCGCCCTTCATTTGATTGCCATTAGGGGGTCGAGGAGGGCAGAGGTTTTGTAAAATATTGTAATTTCGTATCAACCCGGGACGTCTGGCTGGATGATTTGATGATAGAATTTATGTTTAATTTAGGGTTTGTTTTTTTCCTTTTTTAAAATGCAACCCCTCTCGTTGTATGAGGGAATTTTATTGCGTTGTGTATTGTGTATATTTTGAGCAAGAAATAGCAAGGGGGACTATGAGAGAGTAGAGGATATTACAATGGATTCTCTCGTAGGTTGTGTCTCCTCATTTTTGCCGGATAATATAAAGGAAGGATTGGCTATTTCGGTGGATGTGGTCCAAGTTCGGTGAACCACATATATTTGTGTCTCTTCTTTTTATATGTTTTCGTGTTTTTTTTTTCTACGTATTTGATGCTGTGAACGATTTCTTGTAATATATAATTTTCTAATATTATATACTACTCCAACGCAATGCAACCATAATGGTACTCGTGTGAGGAGTGGGGGAGGTGTTATAACTGCCACAGGGGAGGGTCGTACATCACAGCTTTAGTGCTATAAGGTATACCATTCAACAATTGGATGGACAATCTCATGAGATACAAATAGAGATTGATGATGGGTGGGGTAGTTTTCATATGGTAGTGCCAATACATGAACATGGAATCCAACCACAAAACTTTGGAGAGACAAACAAAGATGAATAGGTGTTTCTACTAGGGCAAAAGTAAATGGCAGAGACAAACAACTATTTTTGGAAGGAAACCAACAAACAATACGACATGAAAATATATAGGAATGGGACATAGAAAACAATTTTTGAATGAATGCACGACCGACGTGATGAATTCGAGAGGGGAATAATTGATTAATTCCCGCAGTGTAGCAGGCATAATCTCACAACGGAAATGGTCTCGTGTAGTTATATAGTGTGACAAACAAGGAAGCTCAAACTCGACATTCAGAAAGCCCATAAAACAATTGATCTAAATAAGAGCATACGAAATTTTCTTGCAACTCGATATCGTATTTTCTGACACAACAATTGTGATGACAATAATGTGTAAGATAAGCCTTTAACTCATATATTATTCACAATGATAGATACTTATAATACATTGGAGTGATCGTTGGATTCCATATTCCAAAGGTCCCTTGGACCCCTTTACTATCAACTTCCACACCAACCCTTAGAGGATTATGTCCAACAATAGTCAATCTAGCAACCTCACAATTCTACCATACTTACAATTGTTCCCCAGTTGTTTCAACTTGGATATTGAAAACGAAATGTCCAATACATCTTTGCATCAACATTGAAGATGAAATCAAGTCGGGGAATTCTAAGAAATAAAAACAATGAGAATGATTACCAGAGGGATTTTCGCACGCACACATCACCTTGGAATATCCCTCTCACAATTCGAGGGATATGAAATTATTGAAAAACAAACACACACTTCTATGAGAATCGAATATACTTAACAAACTTACCCCGCATTATTTGAGCCGTCGAGCGACATTATCAAAATTAATCCCGCAACTCATACCATACACAACGAGAGCTCCCAAACTCTAGTGTCGTAAGCTTCGATGTGACCGTCGGAACCCTCTCTAGGCCCCTAGTGTCCCAAATTCGAGCCTTGACCTCCTCTTATCAATCTCAATCGCCTCTCGGGTTCAGAATTCTATGTACATTGCCTCCCATCAATCTCCATCACTTGGGGTTTCGAATTATACACCTTAGAGTTGGGGTTGAATTTTTTTTTAGTATACAAAATCAATTAAAATAAAAAAATAACATGCATGTGGACCCCATGCAAGGGCCTCCCTTGCATGAGACCATGAGTAACACCGGATGCATCTCCCCGCCACATGGCTTCACATTCACACCCAACATCTCCACCGATCACTCACACCTACCCTTACACCTAACCTCCTTCCCCGACACGACACTACCGCCCTTCCGCCGTCACAAAATTACCTCCCGCCTAGTCACAAACTTTGAGTGGAGGTCTCGAGAAAACTATAGCTTCCAAGTCACTATACTCTGCCACAAAATTTATCATAGGTTTTTGATAGAGTAGATTTTTTATCGATCCATGATAAGAGGCTTGAGTCACATAAGTGGGGCATTATATGAGAAATTGGATGAGATCATGCACTCTTTGAAAATAAATACAACGAGACAACCACTCATTAGAGTCGGTGGAGTTGTTGGTTTTGGAAGGCAATCTTCAAAAATGACCGCAATAATCCCCATTGTTTTATGAATGAATATATTGTATCTATGGTATCCTCGTAAGAAACATAATAATAATTGTTTGGAGCTTATTGTTTCGAAGACAAGGGAAAGGGTCGGTTGGAGAGCAAACTAGTTCTCCGCGATATTGTGTTGAATGATTTGGGTTTCTCAAGAATGAACATAATTTACCTGGAGCCATGGAATTGTAGGCAAGATAAGTCGTCGAAAACGATCATCTTTGATCGACTCAAAGAAGTCAAAGATCGGCCGCCGCAAAGGATAATAACCCCCGTCCGAGCTCTACTAAAGATGCTTTGATGGGTTTTTTAGAGGTTTACAGCCAAATAAAAGTGGCTAAAATGGAGCTTTTCACTAAGATAAACCCAGAGTTGTCGTACCGCAAGAGGAGAAGAATAACGACAATGGCTTTCTAGCTTTAGTTCAAATTTCAATTTCTTCAAGCTATGCATCAAAGAAGAGAAAATGTAGTTAATTATTTCTAGTCTATTACATTAAATCTCCACTTCCTATGTAATCTTGAAACTCTTCCTTCCTCGAAAACAAGAAGTGTAGAACCTTCTCGACAACCAAAGGAAGTAAAGTCCTCCTTGACAACCAAAGGGGGCAACCTCCTTGACAACCAAGAGAGGGAAGAAGAGCAGTAGGCAGACAAATACATGTAGAAAGGAGATATACACACCTATACATGACATGTGGAGGAGGAAATCTCTACTCTCTACAATAGAAGATGAGGAATCTCACAATATTCCATAAATAATAACCTCCTTGTACAATGAAAATTTTCTAAGTTAAAACAATTTCCTATATTTCCATATTACTTATAAGAGATAACTAATTTACACTAACGATAAATCTCTACAAAGTTGTCCACACCAATAACCCTTACAATAAAATGCCTATTGATATAATCTCCGTGGTATGAGAATTCCCCTAATTTTAACCTATTCCTTGGAGAGTAATTATGGGAGATGACTAGTTTACACTAAATACTTCTTCGTGAAAAATTATTTGTTTAATGTAAAAACTTATTTATAACGAGTTCGACTTCATTTCATGTGATGGATCTCATATGAACGTATTAATTTTGTTTTCCTAAGTTAATTATGAAGTCACAATAATTCAATAACATGATTGCTTGATAAGTATTGAGGGTTATTTGGATACTATGCGCTCTTTTAATTGCATTGTAGGTATACGTTATGTGAAAAGTTAAATGGAAATGCCAAAATTGTTAAATGGTTTAAAAGTGGCATTAAAATCACGTAACATCCAACAAGATAAATAAACATATGGCATGAAATTAAGCGAGAGAGTATGATATGTAGTTAGATATTATGAATATTTTATTATAAGATTAAATTTAAAAGAAAAAAATTTAGTTATATATATATATATATAACCGTTAAAATAAATTTATTTATTTATTTTGGAATCAAGGATATAATTTGAAGAGGAGAATATTTTTTTGTGTTATTTAAAATGTGATTATGAATGTATAATGAATTCAATGCTTTAAAACAAAATTAAGGAACTTACACAATGGACAATACAACATTATAACTTGTTTTACAACATTATAAGGAACTTCATGCTAGTAATTATTTCTATGTTTTTCTTGATATAACACTTTTTTATAGTGTTCTATGGTAGTTTGTCTTTATAAAGCATATATAATATTGGTGAATGTGATTTCCATTATAATACTAAGAGTATATATAATAATTAGCAAGAAGATATTTATGACTTTAGAAGAGGGTGAAGTTTACTTCCTTAGGCCTTATCGTATAAGCCGCAAGATGTTCTACTCAAATGCCCCCATTTTTCCAACTTGAAATCGCCCCATGAAAAAACACCTAAGATGAATATTTTTTTTTGCTCATAGTAAATTGATAATTTGTTAGAGTAATATGAGTGAAGTCCCATAAAACCCATATCAAATTTAACAATTACCACTATAACACAAAATACATCCAACCCCAATAAATCAGTAAAAAAATTAAGATTCCTTTAAAAAATATATATTTATCTTCTCCCTATAAAGCAGATATCTCAAAGCCAATGTCTTGGAAAGTGTGTCTTTTCAATCTTCCTAACAAAGGGGGCATCTCTAGTTTTTGTACTTCATCATTAATTGGTTTTAAATATCATGTTTAACTTCGAAACTCAAATCAGAAAATATGACACGATTCTCTAATACACCACACTCCTCCCGAATACTCTAGAAAGGCAGTGTTTCTTGAGACAAATCAAGACAGAGTTAAAACAAGTGCACTTTTTTCTGACACAATCATCATAAATAATGAGTTTGTGTCATAAATACTAACCAAACGTTTAAAATATCAATGTCCTAAACACGTCAAAAATACATGTGAAAATTAAATTATTAAATTCATTAATTTTTAATTAAAGATTGAAAAACAAAATATTAACAAAATTTATTTTAAATATATATTTTGTTCTATTTCTAAAGATGAATTTTATTATTTTTAGAATTGGAAATTACATAGAAGTGAAAGATGTGTTAGGTAAATCTCTTCTGGAGAATATCTCATTCTCATTAAAAAATAAATTCTTTGAATAGAGGTATAGATTATTGAGTAGTATAGTGTTTTAAAATTTACAACAAAGAGGATAGGGGTTTAATTGATCAAAAGAAAACATTAAAGAAAAATATCGATATGTTGAATTTATGATATACTATCACGAAAATATACACGAGTTAGTAGCAATAACTTCTCTTCGTTTGTTACTCTAGATGGGGAGGGACTCGAGATGTTGCTCTATATGCTCCATCCATGGGGGTTTTTTTACCGAAAAAACAATACCATACCATGTGCATTCATATTGGGCATAAAAAATGAGGAAAAAGTAAAATTTAATATTGAGCATATAATAGGGAGTAAAGGTTTTCTATATGTTGTATAACAATATGTGTATTATGTTATTGTATATACAATAAGTTGGTCATGCTTGTGCAAAAAAACAAGCTTGATGGAGAAATAGAGGTTTAGGGAGTGTTGTGGGTATTGAGAGTGGGAGTGGAGAAATAAACACTATATTAATATTAGGCTCAGTAGTAGCCTAATATTCAAGCCTATGGCCCTAGTATTGATATGCAATTCATGGTAATGTTAAATTCTTAAAGTAAAAGGGTATTCTCCTTTATCTTTCATTTTCATAATTTTAATTTAATTTTTTAACATTACCATGAAAAAATGAATTGGGATGTTTCAGAGTGGTTGTGACCTCATTATATTTCATATGAGGAAATTAGAATTTTATATATCACTCAAAATCCAAGACTTACTGGCTTTTCAAGATTTTTGGATTGGGGGGATTGCAATGTTTCCATTGGATTTGTCATGTATTAGGGTATTCAACTCACATTTATTTAATAATTTAAGTGTCCTCTATGTACCTCGATGTTAGTGACATCATGTCGAATTTGTTTATTATGACCTCACCAAAATGTACCCATCACTCAAATAAAATCTTGACTTGACATGCTACGTTTTTTCTATCTTATGTTAATGCTTAGAGGGTGATATTAATGATAAAGATCCAAAGATAGACAATGATTTTGATGATATGTACGTATTTGTTGTAACATGATTTTTTTTCCATGCTAGAGGTCATCTAGACCCTATTTGTTGATGTATTTTCTGCAAAGATGTGATTAGTCAATTGTATTTTGGTTATGTTCACCCATTGTTCACTTTCACATGCTATATAAATGAGACCTTGTAATATGTGGACATATGATTGATGAATATTATAACTACTATATGAATGATGTTATATGGTTCAATCCATGTTTTTATGTGTTTTTATCACAAATTCATCATTCTATTGGATTTTCTTAACATATATGTATCAAAATATATAATATATATATATATATTATATAATTAAATAAAATCGCTCCATCCGAGAGCTGAAACGTCACCCCCCCTCCCCCCCCCCACTCTCACATCCACTCCCACTTCCCGATTCGCGCCCTCCCAAGAAACCTTCAAGAACAACACATCACATTACTAATACATCTATGATATATGTCTAATGCATGTGTTAATATTTTTTGAGTTTTGCTCATCTAGTGATCCTCACACCGATGGGGCATTAGAGAATATAACAAATATGGCAATTCTACCCTTTCCTTACATCAAGGATGAACAAGTTAATGAAAGTGAAGGACATAAAACAAATATAATATTGCTTGGTAAGGATCACATGCATGCAAATAAGAATAGTCAAATATATTATTGTTTGGAAGTGAGGTGCATACAAGCCGAGGGCACACATATATAACACTTTTTAGTTAATTCTAGTTTAGATGTTGTTTCAAATTTATAATTTTAGTTTTGAATACAAATTTTCTGAATAATAGAGATTTTCTTTATTATTTTTAGCATGCATGATATATTCTTGTCTGAATGTAGAAAACACTAAAATTAGAATATCAAGACATGATAATCCCCATATTAAAGTAGAATGGCAAAATACCATATGAAGCCGAATACATTTTTTTGATGGAGCACATTTACTACACCTCTGCATGAAACTATAGCACTAGATCACAGGATGGTATGGATTTAACCTGTTCAATCTGATAGAATGAATTTTTTCATGTGTCCAGATTATTGTGACGCTTTCTTCCTATTTATAAGTGAGGAGAGAAGGTGTTATTATTGTAGACACATAGAGGTCTGTTTAAACTGCTACAGTGAGTTCTTTTAAAGACTCAACACAAGATATATGTAATTGAGTTTATCTATGTATTTTCCATTCAAACCAACTCCTATATCCGCCATTTTTATTGGAAATTTCAAGTTTTCAACTACCTAGTATTTAGGGTTATTCTTTCTAGGTGAAAAACCCTGTCATTGTTGTTCAAAATAAAATGATATAAACATAAAAGGGGCATAATTTATTTTAATGGAAAAAAATGGTTCAAGATTTTAACGCAAGATATAGATGTAATTAAGAGTTTAGATCATGTATATATTTGTAATCAAATTAACTTATATCTCGCTCATTTTTATTGGAAATTTTAAAGCCACTACCTAGTATTTAGGTTATTCTTTCTAGGTGCAAAACTCGCTAACATTGTTAATGAAAATAAAGGGATATAAATATAAGGCATAATTTTTTTTAATGAAAAAATAGATAATTTGAAATTAGGGGGTTCTTTAAATTGTGAAGGTGTCTTGGGAACTCAAGTGCTATGTCATAGGTTCATTGATTGAAGCCCTCGTGAGTCCAACCCTGTGAGATCGAGATCATTCATAAAAATATTTTCTCAAACTCAAGTCCTTCATGAATAAAGAATATTTGTGCAAAACTCTCACCGAACAAAAATCGATGTATAAAGACTCCTCATTCAACAAGATAAATGAATGTTTACTTTTATTATATTCATTATTGTTTAATCCTCAATTTAAATTAGTATTATGTGAATGTCGATTTTACAATGACATTCCAACATCTTCCTTAATCACTCAGCTCAAAACTGGAAATGAAGTTACATCATGCAAAAAGAATCCAAGTCCTTTATGTAGTGCAGAAGATATTTCCATGAAACATATTAGAATGAAAAATCAAAGTCTCAAGGATATTTCCATGACACATATTGAAATGAATTTAAGATCTAGCTTTGGAACACTAAATGAAAGAAATGAAGCATTTCTTTAAATATAGTTTTGAAATGTATAAATAAATTTAATATTTTCGGTTTTACAAATTATATCTAACTTACAATTGAAGAAATCCCTCCTAATTCTTCATCAATTTCAAAAATAGACATCCATAATACATTTTAAAAAAATGTATTATGGATATTTTTTTTAATGGATACAATTTTTAAGATTGTGGAAATTTAAATGATTTAAAATGAATTTTTTTTTATAATAGTGAATTTTAAATTATTTAAAATAAGTTTTTAAACAAATAATTTTTTTTCAAAACATTAAATAACCATTAAATTCTATTTTAACTTCAACTGATTAGATTATATCGATTACCATACGACCATCTAAAATTGAAGATTCGCAACCAAAAAAAATGCCATACTAATTCACGCTGTAAAAGGTAACAGATTATTATTTTGTATGTAATTTAACTTGAAAATGAAATGTAAACCACTCTGAAGAAAGAAACTCATAAGAAACGTGAAACTTGAGCACCTTACCAAATGGATTCATCAGGTTTACATCTATGAATCTTTTCTCCAATTGCCAATGTATTATTAAATAGAGTCATTGAGTTTACATCTATGAATCTTTTCCAATTGCCAATGTATTATTAAATGGAGTCATCAAGTTTACATCTATGAATCTTTTCCAATTGCCACGTATTATTAATGCCCGTAAATGAAAGGCAAACTAACACTAAGTAATACAAACGGAAAATCCCTGTTCACCCGTTGGTGATTTCATCTATTTACAGCCATCATAACACACAATTATATAAAATCCGTGTTCTACAACCATATAAGAACCTTATTTATTTATTTTCAACATAAATCCTGTGCTCACCATCAGCAACATGTCTCGCACATCCAACAGCACAGAGCAGCGAGGCTGCAAATCAGTATTAAAAACACAAACCAATAACATAAAATGTTAACCCTAAATCCTTTACAGAAAAACGAAATTTAGAGAATAGCGAATATTTGCACTTCAGTTCATACCATCCTTCCATAAACTTTTTCTCCTCTCTGCTGCGTTTTTACAGGCGCGGATGATTCAGCGTACTGGAGACGAGGAGCTTCGGTGGGATAACCTAATAACAACATCGAAATCCTTTAATGGGGCTAAATTATTTGTGATCATCATTCAAGAAAATAATTGGACTAGATGAAAAAAGAGGAGGACAAGAGAGCTGAACTCCGCGGAGGAATTGCTTGAGGGTAGCCCGCAGGTGGCGATGAAAACTTCTTGTCAGTCATGGCTGCTTCAGATTTGATTCGAACTCACAGAAATGAAGGCAGGAATAGCAATAATAATGAAGCGACTGTGTAATCTGGCTGGATTACAGTGGAGTTATATATAGATAAGGAGTGTCTTCTCCTCGTTCACCTGTAAAAGAAATCCACTTCCCTACGCATGAAACATGACTACCTCACTTTCGTCGTCCCCTACTCCTACCCAGAGCTACCGACATCCAGAAAACTAGGAAGGGCACGTGGGCTGTCATGTATTTATTTAGAATTCCTAACGTTTAACACCTCCTCGCACGATCCTGTTGACAATTGTGCGTTGATTATGCAGAGGCGTGGCTTTAGGCTGCGGGTTGGCGAATTTAAGGCGTAGGCTAGTTTCCAACCAAATCACCTGGTTTCAACATTATTTTAAAGAGTATTTGCTTAAAACTGTATTTTTTTAACAAGCACGTTAGTTTTAAATATTAATTTCATCATTTCACAATTATAATCTAACTATATCATCGAATAAATAAAATTACAAGTTAAATAACAATTTATTCAGATTACGAAAATCGCTTCTGGTCGGAGCATTTGGGAGTAAGTCCCAGCTAGGACACCACTTTTCCATGACTGGCTGGCTAAAGGCATCATGGGCATATTTATTAAAAGCCATGTGCGTAATGGATTTCGGGATGCCTTGTCTTCCATGTGATGGGAATGCCCCCATAATAATCAAATATGCACTAGTCAAACGAGGCGAATCTGGTATATTCTTGGTATGTTTTTCTTGTATTTCGGTTAAATTTTCTGTGTTTATATAAATTTTGTATTGTTGCAAGTTTTAGAGGCGTTTCGTTGTCACCAAGTGAACTCTCTTGAAAGAGGTTGAAGATAAAAAACTATTTGCGATGCATTGTCTTCCATGTGATGGGAATGCCCCATAATAATCAAATATGCACTAGTCAAACGAGGCGAATCTGCTATATCTTTGGTATGTTTTTGTTGTATTTCGGTTAATTTTTTTGTGTTTATATAAATTTCCGTATTATTAAAAGTTTTAGAGGCGTTCTTGGAAGCCTACCAAGTGAACTTTCTTGAAAGAGGTTGACGATAAAAAGCTATTTAGAATTTCAAAATAAGTCATAAAAATATTCATTTATAGGTTTTCCAGGTCATAAAACTTAACAAATTAACACACAAATTAAAGATATATAAAAAATAAAAAGCTAGGAAGGGATTTGAATCTGTAATTATTATTTGGATTGGCTCTTTGTTGTTAGCTCGTGAGCCATTAGTAGTGGAGGATGTTGAGGACTTTCTCAATTCACATCAGCTATTAGTTATTGAACCAGGGTTTGTCATATACTAGTGTAAAGGCTTCATGAAGAGGAGGAGACCCTTCTTATGCTCATGTCAATCCATTATAATCTTGCTCTAGAAGAAATTTAATATGCCGCACACTCATGTGTATGAATTGATTGAAGTTATTCCCCATATGTGCCTCGTGCTGTGCACCAAATCGCTAACTCAATAAGTACCTCAATGTCGAAGAGAATGTTCCATTAGGTGGTTCCTTCTCTCTCAACATGAGACACCCTCAGTGGAGGCCCACCTCTTAGATATCGAAAGCAATCATCAACTTTTGTCTCGTTTTTATGGTGGTGTGTGTGCTCAACTACCTACCCTTATAATATGTAGCGCCCCTTCGACTCGAGCTCACTTGCATGGCATGATGATTACACGAGGGAGGGGACATCGCCAAAATGAAAACAAAAAAGGTGTTAGGAATATGCCTAGAAGGGGAAGACTACGAGGCCAAGGAAAGGGTGGCTAAGTCACGCCGCATCCCAAACCAAAACACAATGTCAACAAATTAAAGTTAACAATGTCAACCACCGCACAAGGTGGCGGGGGCAACAATAAGAGTGAGGTCCGGGCCGAAAGCGGCAGTGTCGAGATGTGTCGTAAGTTGTAAAAGGTAGCATAAGTCCTGCTGCAGAGGTAGCGTGCTGAAAATGAACATCTCAGAAATCGAACTAGGCATTGAGGAGGAGAAACATAACTAGAAAGGAGAGCAAGAGGAGAAAGTGCAAAGCAAGACTAAGAAAAAGGGAAGGGAGGACCTAATCGAGCAGTTGATCTCTACTCAAACTACAACTACTTCATAGTTGTGGCCGACTAGCTATGTGACTTAATAAAACAATCCTACAAACAACACTCTTTCCCGGCCACAATAACAGTGCCAAATTCTAAGTAGGTCGGGAGAAAAATCAGCTTTGTGGACCTAAGTTTGCCAACAAGTTAGATTTCCTTTTCACCTCCTCTCATTGGTCGACCGAAGATTGTGTTAGTCCTTAGTCCCAACAAGCAAGGATGGAACATAGTGTAGATACTTGTGACAAGCGCTCTCCATCACCTTCAAGAGAAAACTCTATATAAGGAGAGACCTCAAGAGCAGTTTCTTATGAGTGTTTGGATAAGCTAGGTGATATTTAAAGGAAATGGTTAGCGCAGTAAGGCACTTCTAAGCAATGTTGTGGGTTGTAAATTCCATTTTTGTTAGTTGTTGCAACTATACAAACACACAAGGGACTCTTGGGTAATTGAATCGAGAGATGGCAAGCCATGTGAGTTTGATTATACGGGTGGGGCAAATGAGAGTGCGAGTGTGTAAACATGTCAAGATTATGATGTATCTCATAGCATACTTGGACTTTAATGACATCTAGGAGGAAGAACCACCAAATTCCTAGTCAAATGACCAAGTGGGGCAACGTTTAACCTACCCCCACCATCTTGCACACTTAACACCCCATCCGAGGATGATATGTCTTTCTAAAAGAGTTTCCGTGCCTCTTAATGCTAGCTTCGTGTGAAAAGGTTCTATGAAGGAGATCCTCGACGAAGATTCCACACAACCATAATTCACATGTATATCAACGACCTTATTCCCTAATCATAGGATATGAATGGGAATGATGACGGGGATGATGATGGTTTGAGCAAGAGACTTGGCATGTAGAAGTTTTCTCCAATTTCCAACCTTAAAGACCTTCTCCCCGAATACAAGTATCATCTTGGATTTTGGAGCATATGTATTATGAGTTGGGATATCATTCCACCAAAATTTATGAAAACCATATTTTGTGCTATATCCATGCCTCGTATGAGAGAAATTAATTCCACTACATTATTGGTATTGAGATGCCAATCTGATTAGAGTATACAATGTACTTAATCAAAATGATTTCAAAGATGCCACCGCAGCCATTTTCAGCAAATATTCTTCTGAGGGGCCATTGAAATTCAATTTGAGAAAGAAGAAAGGTGGAGGAGACCAAGATGATGGGATAAGCAGGGAAGATAGTTGACTGGTGAGAGGGAGGGATAGAGTGGGGTGGTGGAAAGGTTCCATCTACTAAGAATCGCTTCATGTCTATTTTATGTCTAGTCTTGAGGGGACTGAAAGTCCCAATGCTTTCCAAAGATTCTTTGTAAGCATGTTCAGCCAGAGTTGAAATAAAGATAAGAGTTTTGCATGAGCATCACTCTTCCATGCAACCTGGCCGTAAGTGAGGAAAGAGTGTCTAAATGTAACTGGAGTATGCCTAGAAATTTTTGGCTTCACCACAAAATGGTGTTTGGAATTTCTTAGTCGATCCCGATGAGAATAATTGAGGTGATTTTCCAATTTGAGCCAAATACCATTAAAGAAGGTGAAACTATTAAATAGTTGGTCAAGACTTGCGCAGCGTAGGAGAAAGAGGGTACCCATGGATTCTGATGGTTAATCAGCATTACATTCCCATGTTATGGTTTGTTTTTGCACCAAGAGCCACAGGAAGGATAGAATTTTTAGCAAGGTTTTATGCTTCCAATTTTTTATTTAGATATCTTCTCATTGAAATTTTGTAGTTTCGCTTCCATATAGTAACCTTCTTGAATGGTAAAGTCGACCTTTGAGTTGTAGCCCCATCATAGTCTATATAATGTAGATGATCTTCGAAGAGTACCTTCAAAATTGAAAAAAAAAGAGCTGGGTATTAACGTAACCCAACTCTAAATGTAAATGTTATTTTTCGGAGCTAAGAGGCTCATTCCGCAATCTAGTATGAGGACATGCAGGCATGCCATGTCCTCAAAAAAATAATAAAAATAATTTTCACTAATTTCGCCCAAACAAAACATAAATGAAATAACCATATAAATAAACAATTAAAAATATATTAACACAAAAATTATTTGAGTTGTTGATATTTCATTTTCACTCTTCAAGCCAACAACACAATATCTCGATGTTTATCTTTATATATATATATATATATATATATCGTAACAATAATATAATGATTGTTATGGTCGCAAACCTCAAGGTTTGAACTCTAGAGTGCTTGGAATCTTGTAAATATATTTTGAAACAAAGTTTTGTGAAAATGTTGAGACAAAATAGAATTGGGATGTATCACCGTATCATATTGTTTGTATATTCTTTCATGGAGATCAATTTATATTTAGAATCAAAATAATGGTAATTTTCACTTATATTCTTTAACAAACGAAACTGGCACTATTTGTCAAGCTTGATTTCTTACAAACCTGTCTAATCGATGAGTTATTAAATTTATTGAACTTTCTAATCGTCTCTACTATTGATATAATAATCTAAATTAAAAGCTAACCTCCTCTCAACATTTTAATTGATTTAAAATATGTGAGAAAAGATTGGCTTTCTTACCCAAGTCATAACTCTAATGAGATGAATTACAACAAAACAATCCCACATTTTGAACCAATCATTATTTAGAACAATTTTGTTTTGAGTTTGACATAAGTTCTTATTAGATGCCAACACATGAACACACTTCAGGGACATATTGACACGAATATGCAGAGGTTTCACTTGCACTTCGCAAGCTCATCATACTTAGGAAAAAATCGTCAACAATAGGCATAGAGTCACTCTTAAACATGGAAAGGATGTGACCTTTCACTTCCCACACTACTCCAACCCAATCCTTTTTCAAAGTGTTGCGTTTTAAAACAACTTATTCCATCTTTCTCCACTTCCACATTAAATTCATAGTGCCAACATTGTGATGGAGTTGGCCACGTGAAATATCATTGTTTTGATCTTCACCTTTGAAAGCATTGTGGAAAACATAATCATCATTCAAACATATGTTTTATATATAAGACTCACAAGAGTAATGATTCACCTTGGATGGACTCATTTCTTTGCAATGGCCTTCAACAATCAAGGAAATATATCGATCATATTGGTAGATTCCATTCTCAAGTATTGACACATCTTGCAAAAGGAGATATTTTCAACTTCTCACCTTATATCCGATAGGGGGAATTAATAGTCAACTACTAGTTTCAAAGTCGCATAAAGTGAGCCTAAGTATCCGAATTTATGCAAGAACACAATAATATATAGAAATAAACATAAAAATAAATATGCAAAATGAAATAAAACTTCATTTCATTAATATCATATAATAGAAATATTCTTGCTGCACATAATGGAAATAAACTAGCTAGCATTGATAAGCTTATCTCTCGAGAAGAGATGCAGATACAAAGCCTCGAACTATTTTAAAATGAGGCTAGAGGCCTAGTTTATTATTAAGAAACAATGGAAAACCATTAACATCCAAAACCCTAACCCTAGGAGATGAAGTACCAAAACTATGGGCCCTCTTTGGGTAAATTACACATCAACTTCCTGGGATGTAACTTTGGCATATGATCTCTCGTTTGATGTGCTTAATACCTCATTAGAAATATCTATCCAAGGACTAAAAATTCTGAGAGAAACATTGAATTAAATTCCATAAGCTTCTCTTAAGCCTAAAAAACGCTAGGGCTCGGAAGTTCACGACCCGAAAAACTCGCAAAAAATAGTAAACTCGTGTTGAAACCGAAAAAATCGAAAGAAACAATGGTGGGGTCCCCCGTGGAATAGGAAGGTGGCCACCAATATCCAACGGATCATTCCTCCCTTTAGAAGCAATGGTCCCCACGACGTTGATTTCTCCATGAGATGAGGAAAATTATGTTGAATTTGGTCCCCAAGGGGAGTCACTTGCCTCGATGATGGTATATGGTTGTTGGGAGGTATAAATGCTAGATTTAAACCCACATTTAAATTTTTCATTCGAGGTCGTAAGACTAAGAGACGTAGCACAATATATGCCTAAAATAAATTTCTGGGACTTGCAAAATCAAAACCCTAGAACTAATTCGAAAGGAAATCATGCAGAAAAGAAATAAGACATTTCAAAATAAACACACCGTAGAAAAATAAATCAAAGTTGTAAAAGAATACAACTGAAAAAGAATAAAACAATTCTATTCCAACTACTTAAATTTTTTTTCCGAAAATGATGCTTTAAATTTGTACTTAAAATGCTACTTTAAGATCCGTACTTAAAATGCTCCAAATGATGCAAGTAATGTTGATGGAAAGGAACTACAAGTGTATGAAAATATTCAATCTTAATTTTAAATTTATTGAATGAGGATATCTTCAAGAGTATTCTTGGACACTTTAATTATGTTAAGAAATTTCTGTATTTCTTAAAGTAATATTGGCTTTTAAATAAATGTGATTTCCTTACAATCCCTAGATCAATCCATAAAATAATTTAAAATTTTTATGAGTGTCCAATAATATAAATATCAAATTAAATGAAACCCTTGTTGATTTCATATCATGATTACTCCCATTTTAAATCCTCGCAACTTAATATATTTTGTTATAAAATAAATCGAATACACGATGAGAAAAATGAGAGCACTTAAATTAGTATTCTATTTTCTTAATCTAATTAATTGAGCCAAAGTAAATCCTAAAATGACAAAGGCGTTGGCATTAAGTTCATCAAACCTATGCAATTAAATATCGAATTGTAAAAAGAAATCATGTGAAATGACTACAGTTGTTCAATTTAAGTTTGTTGATCGTAGATGCTCTTAAAGAGTCTTGCTCGACATTTTATGAACTTGAAAGTTTCCTTGGGATACTCCGGGCAATTATAATGATAAATACTTAAAATTCTAGGGAATGCCCCAAATAACATTAATCCACTAAATCGGTAGTTTTTAATGATCGCATCATCTCCATTATAAATCCCCGCAATTAAAAATATATTCTCGTTAGATAATAAATGAACACAAAAAATGGTGAAAATGGAAAACCCAAATACCAAAAGTGTTTACTAAAATAAATTCTAGAATCATGACATCATTAAATTCACGAATCAAACTCGGGTAATTAAATACAAAGGAAATCTAAAGAACAAAAATTTCCGAACATAATTTAAATCATTCACACATGAAATCAAACGTAGTAAAATAAATCATTCTAACATGAAATGAAATCAAATAAATCCTAAGTAGTTTGGACAAATGAGTCGACTAATGGGCCCAATCACCCAACTCGATCCTCCTCAAAAGAACTACATTAACACACCAACCCGTAACTAAGAAAACCTATAAATGTAAATTAAATTCGGAATCACATTACTAACGAAATCAAATTACATAAATCGAATTAACAAATGTTTAATTAAATAAAATGATACATATGTTACACTCGGGGCTCCGGCCCATAATCGAGCATTCTTCTCCAATCCCAAAGACAATTCTCATTGTCCGTGATCCGTTCCCACCTACTTCTATGCAATTCCTCCGTCTCTATTACACTACTCATGTGTGTTCGATCGATCCAGGGATTCGAATCCTCTCCAGATCCTTCTCCAAATCGCAACCTCTATTTAAATAGATTTTATAGTACCAATATTATTCCGCCGTGTTCGCCCTCAAACCATATCCTTCTATTTGGATTCAATGAAAATCAGTGAATAATTTACCATCGGATTTAATTTCCACACCACCAAAGAAATACAACCACGTATGAATTATTTATAAAAAAACATAACAAATTAATAAAATTTGTATTTTCCTCGATTATTGTTTTCCAAATTCCTATCCGATGCTTTTCAAAATCGTGGGTTCTTATGCAACAAAGCTTATCCATAATAAACTCCAATCCAGCTTTGTATTGGCATGAATTACATTTCTCGATGGCGTATTCTCGCATATTGGAATTGCATTATGGTTGAATGATATTGTCTCATGTAAAAGTTGTTCTTTCCCTCCAAACTCGAAAAATTATTCATGTGTTGGTAGCTTTGGAGGAATTTTTCACAGAAAGGATCCGATCCCCGGGATCAATGTTCCACAAAAACTTCTTGGGAAAGACCAAAGACAAAATCCATCGTCAATAAATAGTTATCTTCACAATGAATCCCCATTGAACGGCACCTGGAAGTTCTATTCTCGTTATGGATTTCCGTATTTTTGCGGTATAATAATAATTGTGTTTGTTTGAGCTTTTCAATCGATCCACAAATTTAGGTGTTTTGATCCCATATTCATCGCACAGAAGGTGAACCTTGTTTTATCGTGCTTGTTGTGTTGTACGTGATGTCGATAATTCATCAATTAAGGAATGGAACTTTGAAAATAAATCCACTTTCTTTTCCGGCCAGGATTTCAAAAGTACGTATTCATGACGACATTTGCCGCATAACCTATGACCACATTATCTCTCGAATGGCCAATCGAAGGGATTTCCAGTGCCTTGCAATGCGTTGTTACCGAAGGGAAATATCAAAGTAGATGAATCCGTACTCAAATATGGTTCTTCTTTGTGCATGAATCCATACTAAAATACACTTCGAGAAGCATCCCAACATCAAGTAGCCGGAATTATTCACTCCGCCACTGTGAAAGTGTGTTATTAATGATACTATTACATAAAGCACTCATCAAATTAACTAATAGAAAAAAAATTATAAACTAATAGATATTGTCTCTAAATGCCTCTAATCATCAAAATAAACGGACAAAAACACCAAGTACAAGCATATAATTATTTGATAAAAACCGTAAAAAATTGGACAAAAAGGCAAACAACATCCCCCTTATCGTTGGTCGTCTTGCATGTCCTCATGCAAGAAAAACCTTTAAACTATAAAACTATGAAAAAATGTAGCCGTTCAAGAAAAACTATGCTTCTCAATAAGCGTGTCATCAAAAATTTCAAATAAGTAAACATAAAGATGCCCTCGTTATTTAAAACATTCATTGGCCTCGAGACAACTATTACAATGCCAACTAAAACCATGTTGCTAGCTTTTAATGAAGGGATCAATTGTAGGAATTATAAAACAATATCAAAGCAAAAGTAGACATGATAAAAGAGAAAAGGATAATTGTACATACCGTTGTCTCATGAACTCCCCTATTTTTTTGCCTAGAGTCTTATGATAAAAATCATTTCACAAATGGTGTAATTTCAAAATACGTCACAAGTTTTATGC
Organism: Pinus albicaulis; assembly: GCA_034641835.2. Lineage (NCBI taxonomy): Eukaryota > Viridiplantae > Streptophyta > Pinopsida > Pinales > Pinaceae > Pinus > Pinus albicaulis. The sequence goes on along the minus strand of JAXQQM020092861.1, from coordinate 59,896 downwards.
ATCTATTATATCAATCTTGTACCTGTGTCATGTAACATTTATTTAGAGGCAACTACAATAAATACACATTGTTGGCAACCGACACCTTGTGAGAAGTCATCATTAAAAGTACTTCATCACTTCAAATACATAAAAGTTAAAGTTATGATATCGTAAAAGGACAAAAAGTATTATGACACTTCCCCGGACCAATCAACAACCTCTTTATTTAACACTCTAAATCGTTGTCATCTAGATGAAAACCGGATTTCTTCTTAGTCTGACAAGCAAAGAATTACCTTCTACTTGCTGGGTACCACTTCATTAAAGATTTACTTTTTTGAAAATTAGAACTCAAAGCCCTCATGTTCAAATAGTCTTAAAAACCATTTTCCAAGAAAAAGTGATGAGTTTTCAAAGAAGAAGATAATCACAAATCATAGTATGTAATTAACTTTAACACCATAGACATGTCCTCACGTCTGTGTGTCCATAACCTCAGGATGTATTTTGTCCCAACGAAAAGTCCATGTCCCACTTACTAAATATAGATTTATAGTTAGCTTATTTGATTTTTATATGAAGGTCACAGTATCCTCGGCTTGGTAACCAACCTGAAGGGGAGTGCCACTCATAAGAAAGTAACATGAATGAATAGTTCGACTCGTGATGAGACCTCCTATCTTCCATATGTTGGCTAGAAGCCATTACTCCGGCTTGGTGACCAACAACAGTAATTTAATGCATGTTAGGTATCATGATCATGGTAGGTCGGCTCATCATAAGACCTCATAACTCCATAAATACTTTATAAGCTCTAATTGTGATGAACCTTAAAGGTTACTTAATAAGTGGGGAGACAGACCATTCCTTAAGAGCACAGATGGCATGAAAGTTTTTAATGAGTAATTGTTGGCTAATTCTCTACTCTAAAGACTTATTGAAGACATCCCCGTATACCCCATCGAAATATTCCTTGAGTTGATAATGCTAGTGTTCTCATGAATATCTCATTATGATATTTACAAGAGTGGTCCACCATAGGGCTTAAACAGTAATTTCCAAGGGAAATCAGAATATATATCTCAAATGAAAACTCATTTGGAGGATTAATCCCCAAGCATTTTTTGCAAAATAACGAGGTATTAGAGTGATTCGTATTCAACAAGATTTGTTACAAATGTGTGCATTAACAATTACTGTGGACTTTCAAAAGTAGTTTCAACTACTTCTACTTTAAAATCAAACCCTAATAACATTATTATAAAAATTTATTCATGGCATTTTATTCTTGTACCCTTCCCTACCCTAAGAGGCAAAAGACTCCATTCTAAGTGTAGGAGTAATTCCAATGCATCCATGTGTGCAACAAGGATAATTATACCTATGTTCAATTTGAAAATTGAGAGCACAAGACAACACTAGTACATGAGCTACCACCGCACTAGTCATGATGTGATGCTACAAATTTCGAAATGATAAACGAGGAGTGGATACTTAAAGTCATTTGAACCAAGATTCTATGGGACCACATACTCTTGGTCACTTGATTTGTGAGTAACATTTAATGCATCAAGAAAATCCTCCACGTTTCTTTGTTTTTCCTTTTAAAGTGCAAATGTATCGTATAGATGTTCTACTTCCGATGGCTTCTCCTCATCATGCATGATCCACAACTTCTCGGTCTCCTTAGTAATACATTTCTTGATTTTCATGAGTCTTCTTCTAGAGGAATATACCTTTATCTAATTGATGCTAAAATGTGATCCGTCGCGGAAGCTGCAGTGACCCCAAATTTTGCTAGGATTTGAAATAAATATTGGAATAACATCATACTAAGACATTTTCGCTAGCTCGAAAATATTGTTAGAACCAACCTTGAAATCTTCGTTTATGGGTAACCAAACTTTAGAGTGACCCTGCTGAAATCAGATGCGTGGCTCTTCACTCACGCTTCTACCGTCGTCACCGTCTCTAGTTTTGCGAAAGTAAAAGCGAAAGATAAATGTTTTCAATCTCAATTTCAATAAAGAAAGTAATCCACACTGCGTAAAAATAAAATCACACTTTTCTAGTAAATAAGATCACACTTTGGGGGTAAAGTACCCACACTTTGTAGTAATGAAAATCACCTACCGTAGGAAAGAAAACTGCCTATGAGCTTTCCGGGAAATACTATCAAGTATGCTCACAGGGGAATCTTATTAATCTAAAAATTTGACTGTGAAAGCAAGGGAAAAAAAATAAAAAAAATCACAAGGCCTTATCCTACAACTTCAACAATTCAGGCAAAGAAAGGAGGTATAAATGCTAGATTTACACCCACATTTAAATTGTCACCTTGGGATCGTAAGACTTAGAGACATCACAACATATGCTATAATATGGCCTCTGTGAACTGCAAAATCAAAACTCCTAGAACTAATTAAGGAAAGGAAATCATGGAGGAAAAGAAATAAGACATTTCAAAGTAAACACACCTAAAAGAATGCAAAGTTGTAAATACCACAATTGGAAAGAAAAAAAAATTCTATTCCAACTACATAAAATATGTTCTTAAAATGATTCTTTAAATCGTACTTAAAATTACTTTTAAGATCCGTACCCAAAATGTCAAGCCCAAATGATGAAAGTATTGTTGATGGAAAGGAATCATAAGTGTATGAAAATATTCAATTCAAAATTTTAAATTTATTAAATGAGGATATCTTCTTTTCAAGAGTATTCTTGGACACTCTTTAATTATATTAAGAATGTATTTAAACTAATCTTGGATTTTAACAAATGTGATTTCCTTACAATCCCAGATCAAACCATAAAATAATTTAAATTGTTTATGAGTGTCAAATAATATAAATATCAAATTAAATGAAACCCTTGTTGATTTCATATCATGATTACTTCCTTTTAAAATCTCCGCAACTTAATATATTTTGTTCTAAAATAAATTGAACAAGGCAGGATGATAAAATGATGCACTCATAATTAGCATTCTATTTTTAATCTAATTAATTGAGCCAAATAAATCCTAAATGACAAGAAATGAGTTCATAAAACCTATGCAATTAAATATAAAATTTAAAAGGAAATATTTGAAATGATTTTCAGTGTTCATTTTTAAGTTTGTTTGATCGTAGATGTTCTTAAAGAGTCTTGGTGGACATTTTATGAACTTGAAGGTTTCTTCTTTAATTCGACACAATTATAATGATAAATATTTAAAATTCCGTGGAATGCCCCAAATAACATTAATCCATTAAATCAAAGTTTTTAATGATTAGATCATCTCCATTATAAATCTCTGTAACTAAAATATATTCTCTTAGATAATAAATGAACACAACAAATGGTAAAAGTGGAAAACCCAAATAACAAAAGTTTCATAATGAAATAAATTCACGAATCATGACATCATTAAATTCTACGAATCAAACTCGGGTAGTTAAATACAAAGGAAATCTAAAGAATGAAATTGCATAATATAGTTTAAATCATCCACGCATGAAATCAAACTTAGTAAAATAAATCATTCTACCAGGAATGAAATCAAATAAATCCTAAGTACAATCTAGACAAAATGAGTCGACTAGAAGGGCCTGATCACCCACTCTATCCTTTCCAAAAGAACTACATTAACACACCAACCTAGACTCAAGACAACTCGTAAATGTAGATTAAATGCGAAATCACATTATAGAAATCGAATTACACAAAAATTTAATTAAATCAAATGATACATATGCTAAGCTAGTCTCTAGTCCATAATCGAGCATTATTTCCGCAATCCCAAGTATAATTTTCATTCTCTCGTGATCCGTCTCAACCTACTTCTATGCAATTCCTTATCTCTATTACACTAATAATGTGTGTGCCATTGATCTGAATGGATTCAATCCTTTCCGTGATCCCCCTCTCCAAATCGTGACTTCTATTTAAATATATTTTTCATTACCAATCTTATTCAAAGGTGTTCTCGCCCTCAAACCATATCCTTCCGTTTGGATTCACCGCAAATCAGGGAAGAATGTCCGATGTTGGACGACTCCACACCTCCAAAGAAATACAACCATGTATGAATTATTTATAAAAACTTAACACCACATAATTTGCATTTTCCTCCATTATTGTTTTCCAAATTCCCATCCGATGCTGAAATATCATGGGTTCTTATGCAACAAATTCTTATCCATAATAAACTCAACCAAGCTTGTACACACAAGCACATTTCTCATGGTGGATTCTGGATAGCTGGAATCACATTATGGTTGAACAATATTGTCTCATGTAAAAGCTATTTTCCTCCAAATCCCCAAAAAATATTCATGTGTTGGTAGGGCTTCGAGGAATTACCGTAGAAAGGATCCGACCTTGGAATCAAATTTCCACAAAAACCTTGGGAAATACTACCATGAAATCCATTGCTTGAATAAATCAATATCTTAACAACGAATCTCGTTCGAAATCTAAATTCCACAAGTTCTATTCTATTATGGATTTCAGTGAGTTTTGGCAGATAATAATCATTGTGTTCGTTTCAAGCTTTTCAATCGATCCAGTCGTAGTTTGTGATCCTAATATTCATTGTATTAAGGTGGACCTTGTTTTCTGAAGTGCCTTTGCTGTACTGAAAGTGATGTCGATAATTCATCAATTAAGGAATGACACTTCGAAATAACCACTTTTCTTTCCGACCGTGATTTCAAAGCACATCTTCACGATTGCTAGCTAAGTCAGACAACCTACACTGCTACTATCTCTCGAATGGCCAATTGAAGGATCCGACAGCCTTGCAATGTGCAAGTGTTACCGAATGGAAACATCGAAGTAGATAAATTCGTACTCAAATATGGCTCCGTTTCTTCGTGCATGAATCCATACTCAAATACACTTCGAGAAGCATCCCAACATTGTTGGTGCTAAACTCATTCACCCGACACCAGGAAATATTGTTATTAATGATACTATTACACAAAACACTCATCAAATTAACTTATATCAAGAATTATAAATTAATATCTATTGCCTCTAAATTCCTCTAATCATCAACTTAAAAGGACAAAGCCTCGTGCACAAGCATATAATTATTTGATAAAAAACCGTAAAAGTTTGGACAAAAGGCGCCGCAATGGCCCACACGTAGCGGTGAAGCTTGCGCGAGGTAGCGAGGCGCTCATTCCGAAATGTAGCCACACTTTTTCTTCCACCGGAAGTTGTGTGGCACCCGATGTTGATCATGGTGTTTCTTGTACTTGGCATCAAGCCCAGGCGATGTCATGGACCACTGAGGACGTGATGCGTTCAATAAATTTGCCGTTTTAGCAGCCACGTAATGTACATGTGGACTTTGTCTCTGTAGACATGAGGTATGGAACATTTCAGTGAAGATGTGCTCAGAGTCATAGCAATGGAGTGTTTGACCCGACATTGTAAAGAAACTCTATGGGTGAGGAGAAAATTTCCTCGTATTCCTTCACGACTTTTTCCATCTATTGTTTCCATGTAGGGGAGCCCTTTTTCGAGGGTGTGGCCACAATCTTCTTCTTTTCCTTGTGGGCAAATTGTGATGAAAAAAAAATTTCGGCTTGTGAAACAATCTACCGTGTCGCTTTTTGCGTAGTTAAAAGAGATGGCAGAGGCAAGACTAACTTTCGTATCCTTGTACAATTTACTTCCCTAAGTAATAAACAGCAAGGCCTAGAATAATTTACAACATGTCACTTACACAAGTATGGTTGGACCAATCATGCATCATACAACTAAAGGAGCAACATCACACAACACTTCATCCGTGAATGGCTTGATGTTGTATGGAAGGCGTAGTGCTGGCGCACGCCGAGATATCTTCCTCGGTGAAGCCACCTGCTGGTATATGGTCATGGGTGTGCTACGGTAGGTAGGCTGATCTTTGTTGGCACCGTTGAAATGAGGTTCTTTTGGCTTCCGCTATCGACAAGGAATTCACTAGAGAACCCTTCACCTAGATCCGTGAATGGAAGAGGGTAGCACTCCCCTCCTCTCGGATCCTCGAGATCCTCCGGAGCTTGGTGGTGGCAAACGGCACCGGGATCCGCACTTCAATGATCTCGTTTCCCTTTATCATCACCCTTGTCTACTTCTCGACGCAATACGAGAACATGCATATGATTCGGGTGCCTTCGGGGCTTGGCCACCAGCGATAGTTTGGCCCGACACTCATTTTTGCCGCAGATAAGCTATTATGAAATTCACACCACTTCCCCATGTCCTTCTTTGGATTTTTGGTGCTGTTCGAGTCACCCGTTGGCTTTGCCCCTGTTCGGTTTTGGGGTGCTCTTTCCTCGGCTTCGGATTTGTAGATCCAAAGTCTTGCTTCTTCTCGCTAAATTTCTCGCTCGTTCGCTGCAAGATAGCGATATGTCATGCCAAGAGAGGTAATGTCAAGGAAATCCATTTCCTCCCCGAATGTATCTATGTGTTCGCATTAGGTACTTGAACACCAAATTTATCTCGAATATGTAACACCTAACTTTGTGCGTAGGGAACTAAAACAAATTTGTTAGTTCGTTCACATATTGATTCCTTTTCTACCACATCGTGGTCCATTAGATGTACTTGTCCTCATAGCTTCCCACAGTAATATTATTCCTTGATGTTGTCTCGAAACAAATTCCAAGTAGGTGAAGTTGAGAATAGAGAGGGTTCCCCTCTTGTCCTTTTTCTCACAATGTGTTTCCCACCAGTCTTCGACATGGGGCAACTTTGAGGAGTGCAAAAGTAATATTTTCTCGATCGAAGAAATCATGGACCGAGAACATCTTCTAGCAAATTTAACCATCTATCTATGATGTGTACATCTATCCGGTCTTCAAATACAAAAGAATGTCAAAGTTGAATTGTACCTTGAAAGGAGTCGTGCCTTCCGCAGTGGTTGCTTCGATGTAGATGCACCACCGTGCAGCTATCAAGGATCTCGGGGCAAAGTTATCCATCATCGTGGTTCCTCTCCGTTTCTCGTGGGCCTTGGAGAAATAATTTGATAGGATCTCCGCTCCTCCCTTTTTCTCTTCCTCCATGGGGAGGTCGTTGTGGTTTGTGAGGCCGATATTGCAAGGGTTCAACAAAATCGAGCCCTAACTCCTTATACCATGACCTTGCTAGAAATGCAAAGAAAATAGAGAAAGAGCGGTGGTACTACTCATATTAATCGATCCGGATTTATGCAAGAATGCAATAATATACGTAAATATACATAAACAAAGAGATGGCGGAAATAAAACTTCATTTCAATAATATCATATAACGTAAATATGATTAAGGTATACACAATGGAAATAAAAATAGCTAGGGCGCCGGTAGGCTTATCTCCGAGAAGAGATTTGGTGGTTGCTGGTGCCTCCGAACGGTGTTAAAATGAGGCTCAAGGACCTATTTATTATTGAGAAACATTGCAAAACCCTAAATATTCAAAACCTAGCCCTAGGAGATGAAGCACTGCAAACTATGGGCCTCGTTTGGGTAAATTGGAACTTCAAGTTCCCGGGACGTAACTTTGCAATATGATCTTCGTTTCATGCGATCAATACCTCGTTGGAAATATCTATCCAAGAACGACAACTTTTTAGTGATCAACATTGAAGGAATTTCCACAAGTTGCTCGGGTTTCCCAAAAATGTCGCTAGGGCCTCTAAACGGCTCGGTTCAAGACCGGAAAACTTAAAAAATAGTAAATTTCACTAAAACTGAAAAACTAAAGAAACAAATGGTGGGGGTCCCGTTGAATAGTCGTGGCTACCAATATCCACTCCAGATCACCAAGCCATGTCCAACCGTAGCCTACAAGTAGCGCATAGAGCTAAATTCACCCATAGCTAGAGGTAGAGTTGTAGCCACAGATAGAATCATGTTCCATGAGCATGACGGTTGGTGGCCAACCTTAAGCCACCATTAGTAGAATACTTTTGCTTCTACTATCCATTTCAATAATTTTTTATCATATTTAAAACATCATCACAAAGCACTTCCATTTCGTTAATAAATCACCTTCTCTATCCATTCAAAATCACTCTTGAATTGCTTCTCCATCCAAGATTGAGAGTTGGTGGATAGCCTTGAATTACCGCTAGCTCGTATTCATCTATTTTGGTCGTCCCGAAAACCATCATTTCAAATCGTTATATTTAGCCATTTTCCTTATCCACCTTGTATTTTACCTCTCTTCTTGGACGACACACAATTTCTTCGCATTAATGGGATGTTGGAAATATAACTTTGATATTATGTAAATTTTGATTATTCAAATCGAGAGGAAGGAAAAAACCCACAGTGAAAACCCGAAGAGTCAACTTTGACATTCCCATATTTTAAGGCTAGATAGATATAGACGTCATACATAGATGGTTAAATATGTTGGAAGCATTGGATCCGTGTGGATATTGTTGGCAACTTGCCTATTCCACTTGGGGCCCCATCATTATTTATTTCATTTTTTTAATTTCCTTAATTATAAATATTTACTTTACTATTTTTAGTAGTTTTTCGGGTCTTCTGAACTTTTTGGAGTCGTTTTGAGGCCCCCAATGACATTTTTTTGGGCATCAAACCTCCAAAAAATATGAGTCCATTCTCCGGACTCGATATTCTAGATTCTATATTTGCGGTCGCCATTGTATTCCTCGTATAGATGTCTCTAACGATGTATCATGTGCGTCAAACAAAGATAGTATGCCAAAGTTACGACCCCTGGGAAATTATACCAATTTACCCCAACAAAAGCCCATATTCTAGCGTTTCATCTCCTAGGGTTAGGGTTTTGGATGTTTAATATTTTCCATTGTTTCTAAATATTATATAGGCCTTCGAGCTCACCATAATAGAGAGTTCAAAGGTCGTAGCCACCACATCTATTCGTGAGATAAACCAACAGTCAGCCCTAGCTAGTTTATTTTCATTTTGTGTGTAAACAAATTCCAATTTCTTGATATTATTGAAATTAAGTGTTATTTTTGCTGCATTTTTTTTATATTGATGTACATATGTGTATTCATATGTTCTGTGACAAATTCGCATCAAGCATATTTTCTTGCACGATTTTTCCAATAGGTAAATTATTACTTTTGGATTCCTCAAATCCACCCCCATGTCAAGGACTCATGGGAAACCTACCGTGTAGAAAGGGACGAGATAGAACCCCATTGTTTTGAGTCTCACCCACCAATTATTTCCCCCCCGAGACGCCATCAAGGAATAATATTACCCCGTGGGGAGCCATGTGTGCATGCACATACAATGGACTCAAGGCGGCAAGAAAGGATCAAGATGCACATGAGTTGAAGAAACTTTTCGATACCCTACATAATAAAGTTTAGAATCACATTTTGAGAAACAATTGTTTCTCAAATACCATTGTTTACACAACACATTCAGGAGGAAAATGAGTTCTTGGGAATCTCCTCATTGGGTGCAACATATTGGTATGTTTCCAAGATTGAGTACAAATTTAAACAGAAGAAGAGATATTTTTGACATGTGGATCGAAAACAAGGGAAAGGTGCCCCCAAATGACAGAACAAAGGACAAAGCTAAGGCAGGGTGATCAAGGAAAAACTCTAGAAAGTAAATAAAAATAGCATGAATACAAAGAAGGACATTGGTAAATGGTGTTAGTTCCATAGAGTCTCACTCACAACACAAGGAGCATCAAGCCAAGTAGTCACTAGTGACCGAATTGAAGGCTTCGTAGCCGCTCATGTTTTACCTAAGTCTAAACCCGACAACAGAATAAAGGAAGCATATTATTGATACGGAACCTAGTGCCACCATGGCCACCACCAAGATCCTAAGACCGAGCTCAAAGATACATAGGAGGGGGAGCGTCTTCCACTCATAAATGTGGGTGAATGTTTCTCCCATGTGGTTCATTGTCGACAATGCAAGAACCAAAAGAAACTCATTTCAACAAAGGTTGTGAAGCAGTTGAGCCTACCTACTACACCACATCCGCAACCATACACCATCCGGTGGCTTCACCAAGGATGAGATCTTCGCTTTTAGAAAAAAAATGTTTCCTTCTCATAACATCAAAGCCATTCACGATGAGGTACTATGTGATGCTTTCTTATTTTTTGTGATGTATTATTAGGAAAACCATACATTTGAAATTTTCATGTTGTGTATGAATCTAGCTCACATTTTTATTATTACTTTGGGATAAGTTATAAATGATACCGTAGGTAGCACCACCTACATTCATATCTTTGGTCTTAGTTAAGCAACGTTAGCAAGATCATTTCCTTGCACCAAGAAATTTTTCTTCTTATGAATCCCCCCTTAAGGCAAGAAGAAAATGGCACACTTGCTTGTACCCTATAGATAGGGCCCCTCCGCATGTAGAAATAGACTAAAAGGTCATGGAGGGAGGCGTGGACAACTTCACCTCACCCATAGGTACCCCCTACACTATCAAAGTCACACTCCATCGATCTGACCCCGGCACATCACTACCCAATGGACCGATCTACCGACGCATCCGTTTTAGAGAAATATGAAATCAAGAGGTATATTCGTTGTGGAGATGTTGCGAAAGGGCACATTAGGCCAATTTCATCACCCAATGGGAGCCCGATCATGTTGGCTGCAGAAGGATAGAACTTCGGGAGGCTCGTGTTTATTATCGAGCTCTCAATAAGATCACTTTAGGGAATATATATCGAATCCTGCGGATTTATGACCTTTTGGACCATCTCAAGGGGGAAAAATATTTTATAAAATTAATTTGAAGTATGGTTATCACCAGTACCGATTGAACCCTCCTCGATGTGTGGAAGATTTCCTCAAATTCAAGGGAGTGTCTTTTGAATGGTTGTCATGCATTTCAGGTTTAGAAATTCCCTCAAAACCTTCATGTAGATGATGGATGACATCTTACGTACCTCATTGGGAGCTAAACTTGCATATATTGACTTACCTTTTATCCTATTTCCCTTCTTCGCTTATATTATTAACAATCAGTTCGTGTCCTAAACCAAATAGGTATACCTCTTGTCATGTCTTTATGGGTTAATTAGTCAATGAAGCATAGTTGTAGAATATTATTACTAAAGCGTCTTTCTAACACTATCATTCTTGTAGATTTGGGGGTCGTGGACACCAACTTTGTAATTCCAAGGAAGACCATCGAGTCAAGACTATCTTGACAAATCAAAATCGCAACGTGGAAAAAATTCGGATTCATCTTCTTCTATCTTTCACATTCATTTCTTTTTTTATGAGAACCACTATGTAATTGTAGGCAATGGTATTGTGGTGATTTCTAAGAACTTTCAATGTCACAATTTTTTATAAGAGAGGTTACAAAGCGAGAAGAGGAGGTTAGCATATGAGAGAATTGAGAGTTTGGAACCGTAACTTATTATTTAATTACAAATAATGCAATCTGCTACCTTTCGATCTTTTCCTAAGTTGTGATTTTTATCACTACCTCTAATCAAAGGAGTTGGGCCCACTCTCCTCAAAGAAAAAGGTTGGAATTAATGTGTGTTAGTTTCTTTTATTTCAATATATTTATTTTATTGTTGTAACGATTTAATGTGATTGATGTGAATCTTGACAATTGTGAATCTAGTTGCGCTCACAATTTATGCTATTAATTTGTACTATCACAAGCGATTGTGGTTCGCATAGTTTATTGAATTTTGATCGATATGAAATTGTGTAATTGCTTCTCTATATACCTTTCATGTTAGTCTTGCAATAAACGTATGCATCTCGGATTGAAATTTAATGTTGGAAAGGTGGTTTGAATAATATCATTCACACTTGGACATCAACATTTTGGCATCGTTGTTCTTGGAGGCTATCAAAGGTGCAAGAACACAACTCGTATTGATCTCGAATCAATATCTCATCCTCGGGGAGGAAATTGCATCTTTCTCCATGTCTCAAGTTTTAATTGTTTCATCTATATTTTTCTGTTTTTGTTTTCTTAGGGGAAACCCTTTGTCCTAGGGAGGGAATTTTTTCCTACTCTTCTCCCCGGGTATCAGAGTTTAAGATTTCTTAATTTTTTTCCTTTTCTCGCTTTGAGACCACTCTCTCGTCATGAGGAAGTTTTCTTACCCCCCCGCCCGTATCCGCTGCAAGAATCATTTGAATATCTCTCCTTCATCAGCTCCATGAACAGAGATTCGAATAAAATGGGTAGAGGAGGACCCCCAAAGAGAGGAAGTAAATATTTTAGGTAGGGTCACCTACATCCAAGAACTCATCGAAAAAACTAAATTAGAAGCATCTTTCATTGGCCGTCAAATAAAACTCCGAATAAATCTAAAGGGAAGTCAATTGTACAAGTTTTACTAACCCTCGGTAGCAAGAACAACCCCCTTTCAATAGCAGAAGGAGAAGAAGTGGTCAACAATGTACCAGAGGAAGGTATAATCATTTGAAATTATTAAAAAAGGAAAGGAAGCGCAGCGCGCAGGATCAAAAGAATCGAGCATCCCAAGTGCATAAGAAGGAGACAGGGGGAATTTTGAGGTCTAAATGGGCTCTCAAGGAAATTATAAAATAATAGTGGAAAAAATCTAATGATTTGATGACATCATCAAATTTTAGAGGGGAAAATGAAAAACTACTTTTTCAATTCATATTTTCAATTTACCTCCTAAAAGTTTTTATCAACAGCGGAGCACAAGGATGCGGAATTTAATTCCCATCCAAGGAGTACCCATGTTGCATACTTTCGATGGGTCTCACTACACGAAATGAGAAATAGCATAAAAAACGTGATTACAATTACGTTTTTTATGTATTTCTCATTTTTTCATGTAGAAGAGTTCATCGAAAGTATGTAACATGGGCATTCTTTGGATGAGGAATTAAATTCGCATCCAATGAGTACTCCCGCTCGAAATTTGAGTAAAAATTTTGGGAGAGATAAGTTTAAAAATACGAGTTGAAAAGTAGTTTTTATTATTTTATTATTTTTTAATATTTTTACTTTTTACTCCAAAAATGCAGAATCATCCATTATGGATGACATCATCATCTCGAATCCTATTGGTTGTTATAAAGTTTATTTTTTGTTGTGCATTTTTCTTATGAGGCCCATTTTAGATCTCAAAATTCCCCTAATGACCTAGAGGGATTCACCTTCACCACGTGATCAAGGAAGTGTTTTTAAGAAAACTCAACCATCCGTTATCAAACAACCAGAACCCGTTGAGATCCCGAGTGAAACATGTTAGGTCCCTAATAGCATAGTTCCTTATTTTTTTAGTTTAACCTCTTAATATTATTATTCTACCCTTGTAACCCCCATATTGTTATTATTGAGAGAAAGCTTCCGTATTGTTAAAGCCTGGGCTAAGGTTACATTATGGCCCCATGGACTCCTATATATAGAAAGGAGGTTTTGTAAATTGTATCATCCAAGAATTGTTCATTCATGTAATGTATTGTAGGTTTCCCCCTCGAAGTGGCTTATTTCTAAGGCATTGATATCTCTTTTCTTCTATTTTTGGAGCTGGTTACACAACATTTGGTATCAGAGCTTTGGATTCTAGGGTTTCGCTGCTCTAAACAGGTCATCGTGGCATTTTCGCTATAACTTTTTTTCTACGAAGGTTCAAAATCTGAAATTTTTAGGGTGCGAAGCCAAAATCCCGAGGGACATCATCGCAAAATTTGAGCTTGGTTCAGAATATTTAGAGATATGATTTCAGGCAAGTTTGGGTCATTTTATGGCCTCAGAATTTAACCTAAACAGTCATCGTGGTATTTTTCGTAATAACCCTCTCTTTTTTCTACGAAGGTTCGAAGCTTAAATTTTAGGAGTGTGAAGCTGACAATCCTAAAGAACATTTTCACAAAAATTTCAGATATTTTTTCGCAATATTTTCGGAGATATGATCCGTGGAAGTTAGGGCCTTTTGAGGTTTCTTAATTTCATCTCAAAGAGGTGATCGTGGGAAAATATTCATAGTTTCTCGAGCATCGGATTGGAATCCTATAAAACGTTGGTTAAAAGTGCACAACATTTAGTTTTCGGTCTATCAATTTCAAAGCCAAAGGAGGAAACAATGACATGTGGCAAGTCATACAAATTCACTCTACTAAACCAGTCCAAAATTGGGTCATTGTGGAAGATTGGACATAACTTTGCCTTGAAGAATCCAAATCAGATTAGACCTGTGGCATTTGAAATAAGCTTCAGAGGGCTACTACAAGGCTGAATTTCAGATATTTATGTTCCGAAATTATAGAGATAATTCAATTTCAATATCGAGCTCCTCAAAAGCAAGTAAAAGGTGTGTATTTTTTTTTCTGAATTACATAAGTCTTGTTTGAAGAATCAAGTTGAATTGATTCCAAGGGCATATTGTAGAATAGATATCAGTATTGGATTCTAAAATGGCCCCTAAAAAGAATTCAACACCCATTAAGCCTTTATAAATCTCTACTATGACTCATGAAGACGAAGAATGGCAACATGACATGTCAAAATTACAAGAGAAAGTGCAGAAAATTTCGCTCTCGCAAAGAGCAACAAAAATGACATGGAAGTTTTGAAGAAATACATGGAAAGTAATATGGATGGTTTAAAGAAAGGCATGGAATCTAAGATGGATGGTTTGAAGAATGGCATGGAATCTAATATAGATGGCATGGAAGCTGGCATGGAATCTAAGATGGATGACATGGAAGCTAAGATCGATGAGAAAATGGAAAACATGAAGAATGATCTAAAATCAGACATGGAAGGTTTGACAAAGTTGATACAAGAAATGTTCCTAATGGTGAAAATATAGTAGAGGAAACTCATGATGAGAACAAAATAAATGTTAATCGTGATTTCATAAAATCTAATGTTGGCAGGAAGAACCACCATATTCCAAAAATGGATATGAGGAAGTTTGATGGAAAGGATCCTGTAACATGGATACTACAGATGGAGCAATATTTTGATCTCCATAATGTGCAAAACACACAAAAGGTACGCATTGCAACTTTACATTTAGAACAAAATACATTTGTATGGTATCGATGGCTTTGCTCCCGTAAAACAATTGTCACTTGGTCAATTTTTATGGAGGAAATAATAGCACATTATGAGTATACAAATATCAACACCTTTCTTTAGCCAATTGATAAATCTCAAACAAAAGGGTTTAATGGGGGAGCACATTGAGGACTTTCAAAAATTGAATATAAGGGTAACCGATATTCCATAGGAACACAAGATTGATCTCTTCATAGGTACTTTAAAGGATAACATCCAAAATGAAGTTCACAGTTTGGAACCTGATTTGTTGGAGAAGGCATTCAGGTTGGCAAGAAAAATTGAATGTAAAATTATGGCGACAAGGAAGCCTACCACTCACTTCTATAAAGAGGGAAGTGTTGCTACTCCTAGATTTCCACAACCTACAAGGTTGACACCACAACAATTGGAAGAAAAAAGAGCAAAATGGCTTTGCTAAAGTTGTGATAGAAAATACACTAAAGGTTATAAGTGTGCTGAGAAGAAATTATTTTACATAGATTGTGAAGAGGAAGAAGAAAATGAACAAGAAGAGGATATACACCAGGAACCAGCCCCAGAAGAGGAAGAAATGAATCCGACCATATCGTGTAATGCACTGGCAGGAATTACCACTCCTCAGACTCTCAAGATAAAAGGACAAATCAAGAAGAAAAAGGTAATAGTGTTGATTGATTCAGGTAGCACCCATAATTTTATTCATTGTAAGGTAGCCAAGGAATTAAATTGTTTCCTATACCCAGCACCAGAATGTCAAGTGATGGTTGCAAATGGAGGAACTATAAATTGCTCTGGAAAATGCCATAATATCAAGCGAACCATGGGGGAATATGTATTGACTAGTCCAATGCTTTCCATTCCTATGGGAGGTGCTGATGTTGTACTAGGAGTACAATGGTTACAATCTTTGGGGACGGTAGCTTTTGATTTTCAAGAACTTTTCTTGAAATTTTTTTCAGAAGGAAAGGAAGTCGAATTACGGGGTATTGAAGGGAAGCCGGGAAGGATAATAAGCTCTAATGTCATGACAAAGCTTCTAAAGAAAGAACAACGAGGAATAATTGCACAATTATGCTCACTAGAAGTTCCGACATCAAAATCATCTATTTCTACAGATCTCCAACAAGTCTTGGACAATCATTCCAAGGTGTTTGAAACTCCCAAAGGTCTCCCACCTATTCGTGATCATGATCATGCTATTCATTTGATTCCAGGAAGTGTTCCTCCAAACATCAGGCCTTATAGATATCCTTACTTCCAAAAGAGCGAAATTGAACGTATGATTGCAGAAATGTTAGAGGCGGGTATAACTCAACCTAGTCAAAGTTCTTTCTCTGCTCCTGTAGTATTGGTACACAAGAAGGATGGATCATGGCGCATGTGTCCGGATTATAGGGAGCTCAATATGCTCACCATTAAAGATAAATTTCCCATTCCTGTGATTGATGAATTATTGGATGAATTACATGGAGCAATTTATTTTACCAAGTTGGATCTTCGTTCAGGATATCATCAAATTAGAATGAAGACTGAAGATATTCCAAAAACAGCATTTCGAACTCATGATGGTCATTATGAATTTTTGGTCACGCCTTTTGGCCTTACCAATGCACCTTCTACATTTCAAGGGTTGATGAATTCCATTTTCAAACCCTTCCTTAGAAAATTTGTGCTAGTATTTTTTGATGATATACTAATCTATAGAAGGTCTTGGAAGGATCATGTTCAACATGTTGACAGGGTGCTCAAACTATTGCAGGAGAAACAATTATATGCAAAAACATCCAAATGTTTCTTTGGAGTACAAGAGGTGGAATATCTGGGTCATATTGTATCTCACGAGGGTTTTAAGGTAGACCCTAACAAAATTAAAGCCATTAAGGAATGGAAAGTCCCCACAACCATAAAGCAGTTGCGAGGATTTCTCGGGTTAACAAGGTATTATCGAAAGTTTGTTAAGAATTATGGGAGAATAGCAGCACCTCTAACAACATTATTGAAGAAAGATGCATTTTCATGGACTCCTGAAGCAACTAAAGCCTTTGAACATCTTAAAGAGGCAATGTGCCTAGCACCGGTCTTAGCTACGCCAGACTTCACAAAAACCTTTATTGTGGAATGTGATGCCTCAGGAAATGGAATTGGTGTTGTTTTAATGCAGGAAGGAAGACCCATCGCTTTTGAAAGTCATCCAATCAAAGGAAAGTATTTACAGAAACCTATTTATGAGAAGGAAATGTTAGCAATACTGCATGCACTAAAGAAATGGAGAACTTACCTAATGGGAAGACACTTCAAGGTAAAACCTGATCATGATAGTCTGAAACACTTTTTGGAACAAAGACTATCTTCAGAAGAGCAGCAAAAATGGGTCACAAAGATGTTGGGTTATGACTTTGAAATAATGTACAAAAAAGGAAAGCTTAATGTTGTTGCAGATGCACTCTCAAGAAAGAATGAAGAGGTGGAAGCATTGCTTTGTGCCATTTCTATTATCCAACCGTATTGGATAACCGAAGCAAGAGATGAATGGAAGAAGGACAAAGATGTATGGACACTCATTCAGAAGTTGCAGCAAGATCCTAGTACATCTGATACATTTAGTTGGAAAAATGATTCCTTATGGTACAAAGATCGCTTATATCTTTGTAAGAATTCCCAACTAAAACAAAGATTCTTCTGGAATTGCACACTTCTCCTTTAGGAGGACACTCAGGATTTTTAAAAACTTACCACAGGGTGAAGAAAGAATTTTTTTGGGATGGCCTTAAATCTGATATTCAAAAGTTTGTGGCGGAATGTTTGGTTTGCCAGCAGAATAAAGTAGAGACAATTAAGACCCCGGGACTTCTACAACCTTTATCCATTCCAAGTCAACGTTGGGAGGAGATTTCAATGGATTTTATCACAGGTTTACCTAAGTCCGAAGGAAAGAGTGTCATCATGGTAGTAGTTGATAGACTTACCAAGTATGCACACTTTTGTGCATTATCTCATCCATTTAAAGCAAGTACAGTTGCTACTACATTTATGGACACAATTCAAAAGCTACATGGAAACCCAAGGGTTATTGTGAGCGACAAAGATCCCATTTTTACCGGAAATTTTTGGACGGAGTTATTTTCTTGTTTGGGTACTCAATTAGCTCATAGCTCATCTTATCATCCTCAATCTGATGGTCAAACTGAGATAGTAAATAAATGTTTGGAAGGATATCTTCGTTGTTTTGTATCTGATAAACAAACACAATGGGTCAAGTGGTTACCTCTTGCCGAATGGTGGTATAACACTTCCTTCCATACTACAGCAAAAATGACCCCATTTATGGCACTTTATGGATATCATCCACCATCCATCATATCATCTTTAAGGGAAAATTCGAAGGTTCAAGCAGTGGAAGATCACATCGAGCATCAGCAAGAAGTTCTCCAACTCTTAAAGGATAACCTGAATTTGGCACAAAATCGAATGAAACAACAAGAAGATCAACATCGCAGTGAGAGAAGTTTTGATGTAGGAGATTGGGTATTTTTACGGCTACAACCATACAAACAAATGTCCCTCAAGCAAGCTAAGAAGGATAACAAATTATCGCCAAAGTACTATGGTCCTTACAAGGTGTTGCAAAAGATTGGTACTATGGCATACAAATTGGAGCTTCCTGCTTCTTCGCGAGTACATCCAGTTTTCCATGTTTCATGCTTAAAGAAGGTTATAGGTGAAAATCTTCCAGCTCAAACAATATTTCCAGAACTTGATGAGGAAGGAAAAATCATATTGGAACCTGAAGCGGTCACGGAAACAAGAACTCGACAACTACGGAATCGATCAATTTCAGAGTATCTCATCAAGTGGAAGAACTTACCCACCGAAGATTCTACATGGGAGGATGAGAATTTTATACAGAAGCACCCAGAGCTACTCAAGTGTTGAGGACAACACTTTTTTGAAGGAGAGGGGTATGTTAGGTCCCTATATTACTATTATAGTCCCTTATTGTTGTTAGTGTAACCCCCTTATTGTTATTATTGTACCCTTGTAACCCCCATATTGTTATTATTGTGCCCTTAAATTATTATTGTTAGGTCGGCTAGGATTACATTGTGGCCCCACTAGGATTACATTGTGGCCCCATGGACTACTATATATAGAAAGGAGGTTTTGTAATTTGAATCATCCAAGAATTGTTCATTCATGTAATGTATTGGAGGTTTCCCCCTCGAAGTGGCTTATTTCTAAGGAGTTGATATCTCTTTTCTTCTCTTTTTGGAGCTGGTTTCACAACAGAATATTGGAAAGTATTAATGGAAACTGCAACTTCCTCGATAGAATTCGCAATTGGAGATATTAGGGGTTATGCACCGATGAAACCCATTCTATTAAAATCATTGCCTAATTTCCATTGGCTCTCCTTTGAAGATCCGTACACATTCCTTTTTGAATTCGACATCTTCTGTCGGGGGTACGACTATATAGCTAATGCTCAGAAGTTGGAAATATTCCATGCTACTTTGAAAGGGACAACTCTGCGATGGTTTATGAGTTTAGGGGGGGAATCTATTACCTCATGGGATGATATGAAGAATAGTTTCCTGGAGAAGTATCAGGATTACTGCAAATCCTGAGATATCAAGGAATGAATATTTAAGTTTATGCAGAAGGAGGACAAGAATATGGAGGATTGTGTGGAATGATTTAAATATACTTTACAGAGGTTAGGCCATAGTGAGCAGAACAAGGACATCTTGAAAATCATCTTTCTACAGGCACTAAGGGAAGAATCTTTGGAACTCTTGAATATAGTAGGCAAGGAGGATATATCTAAAGATGATTTCAACTTCATATATGAACTATGCATTCAGTTTTCATGAGGGGATGCAAGGAACAAGAAAGGGATTTTGACCCGTAAGACATCCAGCAGAGGAGTTATGAAAGCATAGATTGGAAATTTGTTAGATAATTTAAGGATCGATATCTTGAGTACATTGTCCTCTCAGATGGATACTTTACAAGAAAAACAGAAGAAAATGGAGTTAAAGAAGACCATGGCCATTTTCTATCCTCAATGAAAGAAGAAACATTCGCTGAAGGAATGTCCATTGAATACTGTAGAGACTATTAGCCACCTCTAAAAATTTGTCATATCAAATGGTGGCTAGATCTTTTTAGACTTCAAGAAACAATGTTCTGGCCAAATTGTGAGTTCTTAAAGTCTTATGAAGTTAACTAAGCCTTTAGTTAATCTTCACTGCTGTTTCCCTCATAAACCAGAAAAATCTGTTGTTTGCCTAAAGAAAAATGCTCAAAAAACCCATTTTCCCCTTCATTTTAACCATCCTTCCATTTAGTTATAACACCATTAAAATCCCCTTTTTCTTCATAAAATTCCTCCATTTCCCTCATTTTCCTTCATTCCCTTCATAAGTTCCCTTTGATAAGGTTTAAAACTCCCGTTTTAACCTTATCGAAACTCTCAAAATTCCCAAAAATTCCTTCAAAAGTCCTAAAAAACAGTCTTTTTGCATTTAGGCCTTAAACCCCTTTGGCCTAAGCCCAACTCCTTTTCTCTGCATAAAACCTGGAGCCATGACCTATAGTTAACCCCCATCGCGTAATCACAAATCGGGGTTTTCCATCTCCTTATTTCCTTTTACTTTGAAAACTACGATTGCGATTAGCCTTTTTCTTCTTAAACCCTGATCTCCTCATCCTTTTCATAGGACCACAGCCCCGCAATCGGGCGCTAAAAACATTAAAAAACCTTTCCCCGAACCCCTTTTTCCTTTGTGTTTCATAAAAACTGACCTTTCATTGTGTTTTAATAAAACCCGATAGTTCAAATTTACAACAAATATTGACTGTTGATCTAAACTGATCAACGACCATCGGCTCATCGCATCACGCCCATTCTTCACACTGCCTCCCACTGATGCGATCTCCAATTTCATTTGGACCGTCGATCATCCTTTGATCCGACAGTCGATACTTCATCGCATCGCAAAATTCCTTTTTTCCATTTACTTTTCCTCCTCCGATGTGATCCTGCGATCAAATCGGGGCCGTCCATTCCGAAGATCTAACGACTATGATCTAACCCGACTTTCCTCTGTTGTTTTTTTCATAAGCCCCACAGTATAATTCTTCGGTGGAGATCTGCCGTTGATCTTTTCAGATCAACAGTCTATATTTCTCTCGATCTCCACTCGATCCCCTGCCTCATATTCCTTTCATCGCCCCATCATTAAATCTGGGCCATTCATTCCTAAGATCTAACGGTCGAGATCTAAACTACCTTTGACCGTGCCCACCTTTTTCGCCCATGCATCTTAACCCAACACGCATTCATTCCCACCGTCAGGTCTCTCCACCTTTCATCCGACGGCTGAAACTCCATATCGCGTAATTTTACACTTGAACGTTAATGCCAAAAAATTACACGATATGGGTGGTATTAAAAAGACATGTGTTGAGCGCAGACCATATCGCGTTGTTTTGGAAAAATTCTAAAACCACTTTGGAGCAGCGCGAAACCAGTGGTATTTTCAGCCGAAACCACCTTTCCCCATTGCATTACATTTTCTCATTTAAATCTCTGTCGTTCATTCTTTTCATCCAAGGTTTCATTAAAGCCCCAAGTATTTGCTCCTTCGCTTATTCTCTTGACCATCTCATCAACTGTTTCCCACCTTCGATCTCTGCAGATCGACGGTCTTGATTAAATCTTTCCCTCAATTCATTCACCCACCGTCTGAACTCCCAAGCACTCCATCACACGATCCTGACCATTCATTACTCTGGATCGATGGCTCATATTACATATCCCCATCCAAATAAATCTGCCTCCATATGATCTCCCAAACACCTTGTCATACAATCTCAACCGTCGGATCCTCTCATCCGATGGTCCCAATTTAACCTTGCCCCCATTTTATTTACCTTCCGTCTGTTTTCCAAGGGATTTCACTAGAGGATCTCAACCGTTCATTTTTCTCATCTGACAGCCCAGACTTAATCCTAGCACCATTTATCCAATCTCCCCCCCCATTTACCGTCAAATGATCTGGATCGTTGGATGTTTTCATCCAACGGTCACAATTTAATCTCGCACCCAGAGCAGCCACTAACCTATTTTCACCGGATTTTTCTCATTTTTGTTCGTTTGTGCAGGTTTTTAAGGTTTTTCCATTGATTTAAGAAGAAATGAATGGCCAGGGATGACGATCCCCCAGGCCATTATCCATAAAGACAAGGATCTACAGGGTTCCAAATATGGTTTTATCGTGCCTCATGAGCACCGGTAACATTATAAAACCCTTCGCGCACCTACAAAAGCAACAAAAACACAGTGAACCTTAATTTTACAGAGAGTATCAGTGTCAAAGAATGGGATCACAACACAGATGAAGAATTAAAGGTTTTAACACAGTTTTGAGGGATTAAGGCATAAATTCGACTATCAAAGGCCTAATCCACACTATTAAAGATAGTATGAAGACCTGAAGACAAAAATTAAGCCTAATCAGACCTAAAACACATATCAAAAGAAAATTAACAGTGTTTTAGGTAAAAACAAGCAGATCTATTAATCCGAGAAACCTCCACAGCCACATCAGAGGCTAATTGAATCCTCTCCAGCTACCAAAAGCCACCTGCAGCCTCAAATAAATCAACAAAAGGCATAGTAAATGCCTATTTCAAAGATATATTTTTAAATACAGCTGAAAAGTTAATACAACCACAGAAACTTATTACAATTGTCAGCAAAGTTATTATAAAGATAAGAAATAGCCCTGAAGTCAATCTTCTCATCTGTTAAGTTTTAAAAATCAGAAACAGAGTTATTAAATAGATTTATAGGTCGAATGCATCCCTGCCTTATGCCTTGCATGGTTTTCAAGGCTGGGGATTGCATTTACTATGGAATTAATGATACTTAAACCCTAGAAATTATTCCACCTCCTCATTTCTTCTATAAATACTTCTGTAGAAGATGAGATATAGGTTAGTTGCTGGACTTTGATGTAATACTTGTGCTCGAAACTTTCTACATGTAAATAGTTTTCAGAGGCTCTTGAAGCTCTGTTTGTGATCAAAGAAGTTAGGCTGAGAAGAGAAGATGATTGTTGTACTGAAACATTGGACTTGAAGTATGTAACTGGATTGACATAAATATACAAGCTGATTTTTGGGATTGTGGTCTATATCATTAGTGAAGTACTTATTACTTTGTTATTGTTTTCCTTTCATCTATGCCATTTTGTTCACTTTTCTCTGCTAAAGAACAAAAAATATAGAGCTAGGATTTATTGTCACAAGTGCCCTACTCTTATTGATAAGCTTAATCCTTATGTTTTCCTCCAATTGTGTTTTTAAGAATGACTTAAGTTAAGTGTAAACATTACCAAGGAATGTTGGTTTGTCCATGTCTTGAAGTGAAAATCTTGAAAGGAAGTTCTTGAATGATATTTTCAATACATCCTAAGTAGAGTTAAACTAGGAAAGTTTATGGTTATCCCTGTCTTCTAGTTCTTTCTCCAAAGGTTGTCTTGAAGGTTTCCCTAAGAGTATGCTGAAGCAGGCTTAGATTTTAATGTATCTTGCTTGATCTTAAGATGCACTTTGTTTTCTTATCTGTTTTCATCTCTTCTGAAAGTAGTCATGTGGATTTCCCGATTTTTTATTTGATAAGTTAGCTTTAATACAAGCTTATCCAAAGAAGTTTAAGGTTAGCCCTGTCTTTGGTTAGTTTCAAACAGTTTCTTAAAAGGATTTTCTTGTTTGGAAAGTTGATAAATCCTTGTTGAAATTATTGACTTGTTCCACCTTCTCAACCTTTTAATGTTCCATTCATCATTTAAATCTAAAGGATTTTTTGATATAGATGACTTTTCCCTTGGATCACTCTTGAAATTATTGTGCAATTAAACCCTTTTATGACTCCATAGCCCAATGGATTAACTGTTGTTTCATATCTATCCTATCAGCTAAATCTTGTTCTGAATGTTCACACCTTCACCCCTTTGAAACTCCTTCATTTTTAGGAATTTCCACTCAACTAAAAAATCATGCTCAACCATCCAAACAAACAAAAAACATGTGTTCTTAATAACTAGCCTAATATCATACTAAAAGCCTTAAATATAAATCAATCTTTGCACTTATAAGAGAGATCCCTCTCTGGATTCAGGAGGGCTAGATCCTAGAATCCCAAAGTGGTTCATAATGTTGTCTCTGCAACTTTAGTCTTACCAATCTGCTAAAATTACATAGGCCTAACATTTCTGGCAACTCCACTGGGGACTTCTGAGTGAATTTCATCTTAGATACCCTTAAGATCTAAATAAAAACCATTGATTCAAGAACATTGTTCAGTGCAGTATAAGAAGCCCTCTTCAAGCACTACCAAGCAAATGGTAATCATGATAAAAATTATTTGAATCAGTGACAAACTAAGGAACCCTTAGGATTCTCATAAGAGCTTATCAAACCTTGAAGGAATCAGCTAGCTTAGCCATAATAGTAAAATTTCTTTGTCTCATCACCGTAGCTAAGTGTTGAAACAGATTTAGGACACTCTTAGAACCCATAGGACTGAAAAAACTCAGAAAACCCAAAATATTTCAGATTTGTATTCAAATAAACATGGTGGTGGACCATAAAACATTTTACCTCCAAAAGAGATAAAATTTTCCACCTAGTGACTCCACAATCCTAAATAGACCTTAAGACTCCACTGGGAAACCCATTATCATCATAACATCATTTAAACTCAGTGAAGAAGACTTTGAAGATTAAATTTCTCTTCCTTAAAGATCAATTTGCCTCCTAAAGATTGTCATATTTGGTTAAAATTTTCTTGTAAGTTGGGTCTGAAAAACATAGCATAGTGGCTCCTAGAAGAGTTCATATTAGAGCTTATCCTGACCCAAATCCTCCTGAGATAGTTGATAACCCTGAAATAATACTTAGGAAGTCTCCTAAGGCCAAATATTCAATTATTGTCAGACCACTCCATAGAGCTAATTCTGTCCCTGAAAACCTTGCAGCTCTACAATAATCACATGTTGACTTAAGAAATCCATTTAGAACTAGGTCACTTGATGCTATAGAGCAGATATATTTAGAGTCTCCACCTTCATCCCAAGATAGAGGTGAACATCTTGATAGTAGAGAAACTACTCCACTTGATTTACATTTCCTTCATAATTTTGGTTTCTCTCATTCAAGATTAGCTCAACAGTCTCTTGCTGGTCCATCCACTTCTATTCCTCATACATCCATTGTCCAAAACACTCCACTTCAGCCCACTTTCCCTCTTGTTAATCCACCCCTTGTAAATCCACATCTACCTCCTATCATGGCAACATGGTATGCCCCTTTGGTCCTTCGTTTACCTCTAGTCAATATACCACAGGACTATCAGTCCAAGATACCATTATTTGATGCTAGTGGTGCTACTATTGCTTAAGAACATGTGGATAAGATGAATGACTACTTTGATAGAAACGAGATTGATGATGAAACTATAAAACTTATATTATTTTCTCAGAGTTTAGGGGGAGAAGCAAGAAAATGGTTCAAAGGCTTAACCCCTCACAGTATTAATGATCTCCCAGCCTTCCATCAGTTATTCTTAAACAAATGGGAAGTTAAGAAAAACCCTCTCAAAATACTTTCGAACTACAAGAATCTCCAAAGAAACACTGGGGAAAGTGTTCAAGCTTATTACACTAGGTTAAATAGTGTGTATAATGCACTTCCCCCAGATCTAAAACCTCCACAAGGCTCAACTTTAAACAAGTTTCCTGAAGGATTTGATCCTGAAATGGCTTATCAACTTAGACAAAGAGACTCTCTGACTCTTGAAGATATGCAAAAAGGAGCTCTTGCTGTGGAAGTAAATTTAATGGAGAAAAGAGCAAGAATGAGGAATGAGAATAAAGTGTCTTTTAGAGAGGAATCTACACCTTCCACATCTAGCTCAAATATGGAAAGAATGATGGAGGAGATGATGAAAAATATGAGCATACTTGAGAGAGCACAAGCTAGTCAAAACCAATCAGCTCCTCAAAACAAAAATCAAAATCAGAATTTTAGGAGAAACCAACCTCTAAATAGACCAAGGGAGGATTACCAATAGATTACACCTCCTTTTCACCAAAACTATGTGAGTGAGGTTGAAGAAACAATTGAATAAATAGAGGAAGCTGACATAAACATGTTGGGAGTAGATAATGATACTTTTGATGTTCATTACAATAGAAAAAAATGTCTTTACACACCCTATGATGATAAAAGAGAAAAGGATGAATATTATTATCAAGAGCTGGAAAACGTCATCATATCTCCAAAAGAGTATGACCTTAGGAGTAAAAATAATTTGGAAACTGCCAAAACTAAAACCTCTGAAAATCCTACAAAAAAAAGCCCTCTGATTAAACCCAAAAAAATTAAAAAGAAAGACAAAACAGTGGCTGAAAATTCTGACAAGAACAAAGAGAAAGGCACTCAAATTAATGAAAAACAGACTGCAGACCTTAGCAGCATTAGCACCTCAGCTAGTGCTCCTACTAAAACAATTTTGACCAATGTAAATAGAGAAAATCACCAAGCTGATTTTGCTGAGAAAATTGTGGTTAATAAGGCTGAAACAAGCATTGTAAAAAATCAGATCCCTTTTAGTTTAGAGCAGGAAATTTCCAAAATAAAAATCTTTGTTCCTCTTACTGAATTAGCCACCCAAGATGTATATAGATCACAAATTTTGAAGGCTTTTAACATAACAAAAATAATGACACTGTCATTCTTATTGATGACCAACCAGAACTTTTATTTGGTCCCAAGATTGAAGGTAGATATCAAGAAGGGCCAGTTCCTCCTTTCTATGTTAGTTTGAAGATTCATGAAAAAATTTTACACAACGCTATGCATGACTCAGTGGCATCTCATAACTTAATTCCAAAATCAGTGATGGAGAGCCTAGGCCTTGAAATTACCATACCATACAAAGATCTATACTCCTTTGACTCCAGTAGAGTGAAATGCCTAGGTTTGATCAAAGACCTTTGTGTAAACTTAGCACAAATTCCAGCCAAGTGTTTAGTAATGGATATTGTAGTGGCTTATGTACCCCCAAAGTATGGTATGATGTTATCAAGATCTTGGGGAGCTAAGTTGCAAGAAACAATGCAAATGGATATGACATATGCTACCATCCCTGTTTTTAATCAAACAAGAATACTTGATAGGGAATCTCATATGCAATACATGGTAAGTAGCCAAGAAAGACCAGAAAACTCTCCTATCTATTCTGTACATACAGGCCTTGACTCATTTATTCTTTTTAATCACGAAATATTTAATGAGCAAGAAACCTTCACTGATTTAGTGGCCACTCCTCACTGTAATGTAGTGGAAGACATAGAAAAGGAAGGAGACTTGACAGAAAGGTCAAAATAGTGTGTCAAAACAGAAAATCACTGTAAACTAATCACAGGTCTAGAGTTACAAAACAGTTATCCATTACTTGTTAACTTTGAGAACTAAGAGAAGAATCCTCAACTTAATGAAGAACACGAGGAACTAGAACAATTTCAAAACAATACTGACTTTTAAGAACAAGCTGAAAGCACACAAGAGAAAGAGGATAGTAGCCAAACTAGTAATTCTGGAGCTACTCCTCTTTGGAGTATGAATTTTGATGGGTCTTGCACTAAGAAAAATGCAGGTGTAGGCATTTGGATAAATAACACTGAAAATAATCACACTGAAGGTCATTCCTACAGATTAAATTTTCAATGTTCAAATAACATAGCTGAGTATGAATCCCTCCTTTTAGGCCTACACTTGTTGAAGAAATTAGGGGCCAAAAGGATAAAAATTCATGGGGATTCAGAGTTAATTGTTAGGCAAGTGAATGGGGAATATAGTGCCAAAAACCCCAGACTTAGAGCCTATAGAAATGATGTCATGGACTTACTGAGAAAATTTGAGGAATCCCAACTTATCTTTTTCCCAAGAGACCAAAATATCCTTGCTCATAGTTTAGCTTTCGCTGCTAGAACATGTTTAACACCTTATGAAACCAAACAATGCACTACGCAAATCAAACTTAGACCAGCTATCCCTGATAATGAGAAATATTGGCAAGTGTTTGATGGAGACAAACAAATAGAAGACTCCATACAGTCCAGAAATGAATTTGAACTACTAAGTTGAGATTCAGATTATGAATATGATTGTTCTATTGAAGAAAACCCACTTGATAAATAAGTAAACTCTCCAAAGATTACTGATATAAATCTGCTAGCTAATAAAATCGAAAATACCAAAAAAATTAGTCCAGATTTAGGAAATGAAGACTTAGAGACGCTGCAATCTAACACTCAAAGTTTTCCAAAAGGTCTGGTCCCTTTAGAAGAGTTGTTTGATTTCAATGATGTTGCCAAAAAACCAAAGCTGGAGCCTGTTGAAATTGAAGTAGAAGAGTGTAACATAGGCAGTGAACTAAAACAAAAAATGATCAAACTGTCTAAAACTTTTCCAGCTCACATCAAGCTGAAATACATTGAGTTGTTTAAGGAATTTTCTGATGTATTTGCATGGATTTATGAGGATCTAAAGTCCTATGACACAGAAATAATTCAGCACAAGATACCCCTCAAATAAAACCAAAAGCCCTTTAAACAAAAATTGCGCAGAATCAATCCTGTTCAATTGCCTTTGGTTGAGAAAGAAATCAAGAAAATGTATGAAGCTGGAACTACTGTCCCTATTAGATATTCAGAGTGGGTGTCTAATCTAGTGTCAGTTAGGAAGAAAACAAGAGAAATAAGGCTTTGTATTGACTTTATGAACTTAAACAAAGCTTCATTAAAGGACAACTACCCTTTACCCAAGATGGATCATATTTTACAAAGGGTAGTTAGTTCTAAAAGAATTTCTTTGCTATTTGGCTTCTCAGGATACAATTAGATAATAGTACATCCTAATGATCAACTCAAAACAGCCTTTACTACACCTTGGGGCACTTTCATGTATGTGAAAATTCCCTTTGGTTTAATGAATGTTGGTGCTACATTTCATAGAGCCATGGATATTGCATTCTCGGAAGAATTAGGCTACTTCATCATTATTTACCTTGATGATATCATTGTTTTTTCCAAAACAGATGAAGAACACCTAAAACAGTTGAGAATAGTCTTTGAGAAATGCAGAAAATTTGGGTTATCTTTAAATCCGAAGAAAACAATGTTTGGTCTCCAAGAAGGTAAACTACTTGGGCACATCATATCAAAAGAAGGAATAAAGATAGACCCAAAGAAGATTGACGGTATATTGCAAATCAATCATCCTAGAAACATCAAGGAACTTCAATCTTTCATTGGAAAGATTAATTTCTTGGGAAGGTTCATACCGAACTTAGCTGAACTCCTTAGAAACATAACAAACATGTTAAAAAAATAACAAGGAGTTAAATGGACCTTAGAAGAAAAGAGATCATTTAAACTGGTGAAACAAGCATTAACCAAAACACCAATTCTCATTAGTCCTGATTTTTCAAAAGATTTTTTCATTTTTTCATTTGCATCAGAACACACAGTGGCTACTGTCCTATTACAGAAAAATTCAAAGGGTCAAGAGCAGCCAATTGCATTCTTTAGTAAGGCATTGAGATATGCGCCTCTAAAGTACAATATCATGGAAAAACAAGCCTTTGCCTTAGTCAAAGCCTTAAAAGACTTCAGAGTTTACATTTTACACCCCCACATAATTGCATTTGTGCCAAACTCAGTTGTGAAAGACGTTTTAACACAGGACTCAGATGGCAAAAGAGGTAAGTGGATAACTGTGATACTTGAATATGATTTAGAAATAAAGCCCACTAAGCTCATTAAAGGCCAAGGACTAGCAAGATTAATGGCTGAGTCTAATTTTGAAGCTCTTGATATAAACATGATAAATGCATTAGATGAACAAGAGGAGTTGTCTACACCCATTATTGAGGATTATTTTTTGAATTCATCTTGGTATGCTGATATTTCATATGTTTTTCTCAATTTGAATACACCTCCTGGTTTTTCTAAGACAAAGGCAATATTTTTAAAGTTGAAAGCTGTAAATTACTACATTTTAGATAAATGTCTGTATTGGAAAAATGCTAGTGGATTATTGCTTAAATGTTTGCCTGACAACGATACAGAGAAAATCAAGCATGAGTTCCATGAAGGAGAATGTGGAGGCCACCTCTATTGGAAGACAACTGCCAATAAAATACTTAGAGCTGGTTACTTTTTTCCCACTCTCTTTCAAGATGTCCATAAGATGATTATTGCCTGTCATAAATGTCAACTCTTTGAAGGTAAAAGAAAATTGCTTCCTTTACCCTTGCATCCAATCACTGTTGAAGCTCCTTTTCAACAGTGGGGTCTGGACTTCATAGGGGAAATCCATCCACCATCATCTTCCCAACATAGATGGATTCTCACAGCAACAGACTACTTTACCAAATGGATAGAAGCCATCCCTTATAGGCAAGCCAATGATTCTGTCATCATAAAATTTACTGAAAATCATATCCTATCTAGATTTGGCTACCCTAGGAATATTATCACTGACAATGCTGTTGCATTTGGATCCAAAAATATGGTTGAATTCTGTCACAAATATCAGATTACATTGGGTAATTCTACTGCTTATTACCCTCAAGGTAATGGGTTAGCAGAATCCTCAAACAAAAGTTTGGTGAACATAATCAAGAAGTTGCTGGAGGACAATAAGAAATCATGGCACACAAAGCTGGTACATGCACTTTGGGCTGACAGATTAACACTTAAAAAATCAATTGGAATGTCACCCTGCCAGCTTGTTTATGGAGTAGATGCAATTTTTCCAACCAGCCTAGGAGTGCCAGTCATGAAGCTGATCCAAGAAGTATAGTTTGAAGACAATGAAATAATAAAAAGAATTAATCAGACCATACATCTTTAGCAAACTAGAGAGGAAGTCTACAACAGAGAATTAAAAAAGCAAGAAAGCATCAAGAAGCTTTTTGATAGAAGGACAAAGGCCAATGATTTCAGCATTGGTGACAAATTTTTAAAGTGGGATTCAAGGAGAGAAGATAAGGGAAAGCATGGGAAATTTGATAATTTATGGCTTGGCCCTTGTCTCATTCATTCTACTGCTGGTAACGATGCTTATTTTTTGCAAGAATTGAATGGAGCTGAACTGTTTGGGGGTCCTGTCAATGGTAGGATGCTCAAACATTATTTCTCTTGACCATATCAGTTTGGAAGCCTTTCTAATTTTTCTCATTGTGAATATCATATCCATCATTGCATTCAAAGTTAGAATAATGAAAAAAATACAAAAAACAATAGAAAAAGAAAAGAGGGCAGATTGTAAAAACAAGAAAGGTACAACCCCATACCAAAAAAGAGAAACAAAATCTGAAAGTGTGCAAGCTCAAATGCCACTCCTAAGAAACACACTTCTAGTTAGTCATATAGCTTAATCATGACAAATTAGTTTTAAATTTACTACTGATATGTTAGTGAAATAGATTTTCCAGACAGCTTAATCTTGGCTTATCAGTTAGGTAGATTAGGATACAAGAAAAAAGGTTCAAACAAGCTCAAAATCTGAACTTATGAGTTTCAAAAAGATGCATGGCTCTAATCTGTTTTAATCTTGAGCCAAAGAAAGAATCAAACTGGTTCTAATAGGCCCAAAACTTGAACTAAAAAACAAAGAGAGAACAACTCAAACAAGCCTAAAAAACAGAGCTGAAGAAAAGAGAAGGATGTTCTTAAAACTTTCAGGTCTTAAGCCTTCACCATTTTTCTTTAATTTTCTGCAAATTTTAGTCTATCTGTAGCATGCTTTTATGCCATAGATATTCATCAAGTCAAACTGCTTAATCTTGGCTTGACTGTTTTTTATTTTCTGTTTTAGAAATTAGTGAATAAAAATCTGTCAAATAGTCTAATCCTGACAGATAGTAGTTAGGTAGAGAAGCTTATGAACTCAACTGCTTAATCTGAGTTCATGGAGAAATAAGGGTAGAAATAGACTAGTTTTATGTTTTCTCAAAATAATAAAATGTTTGTAAAAAGAGTTTGTCAATCCAAATGCACTCTGAAAGAATAAAAAATGTTAGATCATTAGGATTGGATAGGTAGAAAGCTTGTTTTGATACAATTCCATTGTTTTTAATGGCTGCTAACATTCTCAGAGCAAAATAAGATCAGCAAAGGTAAATAAAGTTGCAGCCCAATGGATGAGGCATTAATCAGCTTCCAGAGAAGACAGGTCTGAAGTTCTTGACACCTTCAAGAAGGTGCCATCCCCATGTGGAGCCACTGTTAGCCACCTCTAAAAATTTGTCATATCAAATGGTGGCTAGATCTTTTTAGACTTCAAGAAACAATGTTCTGGCCAAATTGTGAGTTCTTAAAGTCTTATGAAGTTAACTAAGCCTTTAGTTAATCTTCACTGCTGTTTCCCTCATAAACCAGAAAAATCTATTGTTTGCCTAAAGAAGACTGCTCAAAAAACCCTTTTTTCCCTTCATTTTACCCCTCCTTCCATTCATTTATAACACCATTAAAATCCCCTTTTTCTTCATAGAATTCCTCCATTTCCATCATTTTCCTTCATTCCCTTCATAAATTCCCTTTGATAATGTTTAAAACTCTTTTTTTAACCTTATCAAAACTCTTAAAATCCCCAAAAATTCCTTCAAAAATCCTAAAAAACAGTCTTTTTCATTTAGGCCTTAAGCCCCTTTGGCCTAAGCCCAGCTCCTTTTCTCCGCATAAAACCTGAAGCCATGACCTGGAGTTAATCCCCATCGCGTAATTGCAAATCCGGGTTTTCCATCTCCTTATTGCCTTTTACTTTGAAAACTTTGATTGCGATTAGCCTTTTTCTTCTTAAACCCCGATCTCCTCATCCTTTTCACAGGACCACAGCCCCACAATTGGGCACTAAAAACATTAAAAAACCTTTCCCCGAACCCCTTTTCCTTTGTATTTCATAAAACCCAACCTTTCATTGTGTTTTAATAAAACCCGACAGTTCGAATTTACAACAAATATTGACCGTCGATCTAAACCGATTAACGGCGATCGACTCATCGCATCACGCCCATTCTTCATACTGCCTCCGGCCGATGCGATCTCTGATTTAATCTGGACCATAGATCATCCTTTGATTCGACGGTTGATACTTCATCGTGTCACAAAATTCCTTTTGTCCATTTCCTTTCCCTCCTCCAATGTGATCCTGCGATCAAATTGGGGCCGTCCATTCCGAAGATCTAACGACCAAGATCTAACCCGAATTTCCTCTGTTGTTTTTTTCATAAGCCCCACAGTATAATTCGTCGGTGGAGATTTTTCGTTGATCTTTGCAGATCAACGGTCTACATTGCTCCCGATCTCCACCCAATCCCTTACCTCATATTCCTTTCATCGCCCCATCATTAAATCTGGGTTGTTCATTCCTAAGATCTAATGGTCGGGATCTAAACCGCCTTTGACCCTACCCACCTTTTCCGCCTGTGCATCTTAACCCATCGCACTATCATTCCCATCCTCAGATCTCTCCGCCTTTCATCTGACGGCTGAAACACCATATCGCATAATTTTGTGTCCGAACGTTAATGCCAAAAAATTACGCGATATGGGCGGTATTAAAAAGACAAGTGTCGAGCGGAGACCCATATCACGTTGTTTTGGAAAAATTCTAAAACCACTTTGGAGCAACACGAAACCAGTGGTTTTTTCAGCCGAAACCACCTTTCCCCATCACATTACATTTTCTCATTTAAATCTCCATCATTCGTTCTTTTCATCCAACGACCCAGGTTTCATTAAGGCCCCAAGTCTTTGCTCCTTCGCTTATTCTCTTGACCATCTCATCGATTGTTTCCCACCGTCGATCTCCGTAGATCGATGGTCTTGATTAAATCTTCCCCCCAATTCATTCACCCACCGTCTGAACTCCCAAGCGCTCCATTACATGATCCTGACCATTCATTACTCTGGATCGATGGCTCATATTACATATCCCCATCCAAATACATCTGCCTCCATATGATCTCCTTAACGCCTCGTCATACAATCTCAACCGTCGAATCCTCTCATCCGACGGTCCCAATTTAACCTTCCCCCCATTTTATTTACCTTCCTTCTGTTTTCTAAGGGATTTCACCAAAGGATCTCAACCGTTCATTTTTCTTATCCGACGGCCCGGACTTAATCTTGCCACTGTTTATCCAACCTCTCCCCCATTTTCCCGTCAAATGATCTGGACCGTTGGATGTTTTCATCCAACAATCATGATTTAATCTCGCACCCAGAGCAGCCACTAACCTATTTTCACCGGATTTTTCTCATTTTTGTTCGTTTGTGTAGGTTTTTAAGGTTTTTCCATTATTTTAGGAAGAAATGAATGGCCAGGGATGAGGATCCCCCAGGCCATTATCCATAAATACAAGGATCTATAGGGTTCCAAATATGGTTTTATCGTGCCTCATGAGCACTGGTAACATTATAAAACCCTCCGCGCACTTACAAAAGCAACAAAAACACAATGAACCTTAATTTTACAGAGAGTATTAGTGTTAAAGAATGGGATCACAGTAGAGATGAATAATTAAAGGTTTTAACACATTTTTGAGGAATTAAGGCATAAATTCGACTATCAAAGGCCTAATCCACATATTTAAAGACTGTATGAAGACCTTACGACAAAAATTAAGCTTAATCAGACCTAAAACATAGATCAAAAGCAAATTAACGGTGTTTTAGGTAAAAACAAGCAGATCTATTAATCCGAGAAGCCTCCACTGCACATCAGAGGCTAATTGAATCCTTGTGGATACTTACAGTGGTATCCCACCTATTCCATTTGGACCTACGCATCAATTCTTCAGCTTTTCCTTACCTTCAAAGACAACTTACTATTTATAGCAAGCCTTCTGTCCCGTACACCCGTGAGTCGTTTTGGGGCATTAATAATCCAACTTGATGGTGATGGCCACCCAATGAGTCCATTCAACCCCACCATCGCCATTTCCTGGCAACTTGCAAGCAAGTTTCAAGACAACTTACTATTTTGCGCGGTTCAACTTCCTGAGCCGTTTGAGGCCCTAAATGACGCTGGGGGAAAACGGAGAGATAAACATCTTTCTAACGAGCTATTGAGCGCGTCAAACGGAGATCGGATGCCAAAGTTACGTCCCCGGGAAGTTGAACCACCAATTTACCCAAACGGGGCCCACAGTTTTGGCGCTTCATCTCCTATGGTTAGGGTTTTGGACGTTTCGGATTCTACATTGTTTCTCAACAATAAATAGGCCCTCGAGCCTCAATGTAATACAGTTTAGAGGCCTGCGTACGCCACATCTCTTCTCAGAGATACGCTACCAGCGCCCTAGCTTGTTTCCATTATGTTTGTAAGCTTATTTCAGTCATTCGTTTATTAATAAATTGAAGCATTATTTCCGCTGCATCTTTGTATCTATGGTTATATCTGTATTCTATGCGTTCCTGCATAAAATATGGATCAGTGGTATCAGAGCGGGTCTGCTTTTTCTCTGTTTTTCTTTTCATATCCCCAACGTGGCCAAGGTATAAAGAGTTCAACCTCGCAACCCCGACGACCCCCCATGGCGGAAGGAAAGAAAGACGAGGGAGCAGGAGATCCTGTCAAAATCTTGCTCGAGGATGCCCTCGAGAAACAGAGGAACGCGATGATGGACAATTTTTTTTCAGATCCTTCAATGGCTGCCCACTGGTGGCACATCTAAATCCAACACCAAGTTCAGCAAAATTTTCCCCCCCATGGAGGAACTTAACGCAATGGAGACCATTGCTTCCTAAGGAGGGAGGAATGATCCAGGTGGATATCGGTGGCCTCCCACCTATTCCATTTGATCCCGCAGCATCAATTCTTTCAAGCCACTTTTAGCACAAATTTTTTACCATTTATAGTGTGCCTTCGGTCCCGTACACCCTGAGCCGCTTTTGGGGCATTACTAATCCAAAGCTTGATATTGATGGCCACCCATCGAGTCCATTCGGAATCCCACCTCATCGCTTATTTCAGTTTGTAAGTTTCGGCACAACTTACTATTTTTAGCAGTTTTTCGGGTCTTAAACTTCTGGAGCCGTTTTGAGGCCCTAAACGACGTTTTTTGGGAAAACGGAAAGCAACATGTGTCCATGGACCGATGTTGCTCGTTCAAAAGTTGTACTCCTCGGACAGATCTTTCTAACGAGCTATTGAGCGCGTCAAATGGAGATCGGATGTTAAAGTTACGCCCCCGGGAAGTTGAACCACCAATTTACCCAAACGGGCGCCCACAGTTTTGGCGCTTCATCTCCTATGGTTAGGGTTTTGGACGTTTCGGATTCTACATTGTTTCTCAACAATAAATAGGCCCTCGAGCCTCATTGTAACACAGTTCAGGGGGCTGGGAGCCAATACATCTCTTCTCAGAGATAAGCGCTACCAGTGCCCTAGCCACCATATCTCCATCATGTCCGTATCAGAACATCTGGGCTCAGGGTAATGGGTAGCCGCCACATTCCTGATACACCGCCGTTACCTAGCTCATCCTGTTTCCATTATGTTCCGTAATTTGCCCGTGAGCCCTCAATGTAACACACAAGCTTAAGAGGTTCGTTGCACGTTACATCTCTTCTCGTAGATACGCTACTGTTCTAGCTTTTTCCATTATGTTTGTGTTTATTGCGCTATTCTTTTATGAATAAAATGAAGCATTATTTCGCCGCATCTCCGTATCTATGGTTATATCTCGTATTCTCGTTGCGTTCCCGCATAAAATCCGATCACTAATCAATCCTCTCCAACTACCAAAAGCCACCTACAACCTCAAAGAAATCAACAGAAGGCATAGTAAATGCCTATTTCAAAGATATTTGTTTAAAGACAGCTAAATAGTTAATACAACCAAAGAAACTTATTACAACTGTCAACAAAGTTATTATAAAGATAAGAAATGGCCCTGAAGTCAATGTTCTCGTCCCTTAAGTCTTAAAAAGCAGAAACAGAGTTATTGAACAGAGTTATAGGTCGAATGCATCCCTGCCTTATGCCTTGCATTGTTTTCAAGGCTGAGGATTGCATTTACTATGGAATTAATAATACTTAAACCCTATAAATTATTACACCTCCTTAATTCTTCTATAAATAATTCTGTAGAAGATGAGATATAGGTTGGTTGCTGAACTTTGATGTAATACTTGTGCTCGAAACTTTCTACATGTAAATATTTTTTAGAGGTTCTTGAAGCTCTGTTTGTGATCAAAGAAGTTAGGCTGAGAAGAAAAGATGATTTTTGTATTGAAACATTGGACTTGAAGTATGTAATTGGATTGACATCAATATACAAGCTGATTTTTGGGATCCCGGTCTATATCATTGGTGAAGTACTTCTTACTGTGTTATTGTTCTCCTTTCATTGTATGCCATTTTGTTCCCTTTTCTCTAATAAAGAACAACAAATATTGATGCAGGAGCATCAAGGGAATTTTTTATTTGTAAATATGTTAGAAAAGGGGGTGTGACAATTTTTAATATTTTATTAATTAATTTGTTATTTTAAATAAAATAGGAGAAAGTGAGGATTTTGTAAATATCCTTTTATTAAAAGGATATGAGAGAATTTGGTTAGTTAAGGATATAAAGGGATAAGATTCTAGATAATAGGATTTGTTGAGATATTTTAGTGGTATTGAGATATTAAGGGGATTGAGCATTAAATTAGATCATTTTTAAAATTGTATAAATAGGAGGGGGTTTTGAGAGAAAAATACATTGAGATAGTTGGAAAGAGTGAGAGTGTGATTGAGAGCAGGCTTGAACAGCCAAGACTGTAAGCCTTCAGGCAATTGTAAGGGCCAATTTATTGGAAATCAGGCCACGAAAGGAAGTTGTATTGTAAGTGTTTAGTGTGTTAATATAGCAGTTGTTTTTTTTTTACTGAATGTCAATTATTGAGTTTGCGTAAGATTGAATTTGTGTGTTCAATGAATGAAAGGAAATTCGTTCCTCTTTGAAATCTGGGGTTATTATGTGCAAAGGAATGGTGTTTAGCTTATGAAAGAAATTCAATTTCTACAGAGGTTCATTATGTGAGACTGCACCTTAATTGAAATCATGGAATTGGTAAATCGATCACCATGGATCGATTTCAAGAAGAAAAACTTCCTGTATCAGCAGATTGTTAGTTACTATTTGAAAGAGGGCGTTATTGTATATGATTGCCAAGAGTTCTGTCTGGAATGTTTTTGTTTTACCGTCTTTGAAAATGCAGTACGCTGTCATTGAAAGGAATGATCTTCACAAATTTGAAATGAACGCATGG
The DNA here is from genome assembly GCA_034641835.2 of Pinus albicaulis. NCBI lineage: Eukaryota > Viridiplantae > Streptophyta > Pinopsida > Pinales > Pinaceae > Pinus > Pinus albicaulis. Next base: position 21,500 of record JAXQQM020092861.1, on the reverse strand, counting down.
AGCTTTAATGAAACGCTGGTTACTTTAATTTGAAATAAAACATGACTTAATTGCAAACTCGAGTGGCTTGTATGTTGTGGTATGCAGTGGAGCGTGTTCACACCATAGCAGAGTGCGTATTGGGAAATCGATGGTATAAGTACCATAGCGCAGTATTAAAATCGATCTGTGGAGGCGAGGAACCAGAATTAAAACTGGAATGGTGAGTCGATTTAATAATGGAATGAGAGATGTTTTAAATGAGATCAGATTGTATGGTTTGAAATGAAACGGTGGCAGTGTTTGCAGCGTAAATGTATTAATGTTTGGCTTTTAAATGCTGAAAGAACAGTAATGCGTTGAATTCATATTGTCTAAAGTCCAAATGGGTTGCAGAAGAATGAATGCAGTGTTAATGAATGCCGGAAGGGCGTTTTAAATGAACTCAATAGTCATATAAGACCTGATCAATGAATTGATCGCGCATTTTTAATGCGACGGATAATTCATAGAATTGAAAACGAAGATTGCTTCATTAAGAAGAACATATTTTTGCTGGTGTTAGAAGTAATTGGTGCTTATTAAGTTGCGGTAGTGAAGTGGAACCCATTTTTTGTATCGATATGACTGGCTTACCAAAGCATTAAGTGATAGGTATTTTACAGGCAAGAGGATCTACGTGCAAACGGCGCACCTAAACTTGGAGAGTCAACTTTATGGAAGGCGTATCAATCAGAAGTTGGAATAATATATGTGAACAAATACTTTTAAATGCACTGCTTAAAGAAAAAGTAGAGAATAGACTTAACAATTTGTCGTGTCTATGCAAAGATAAAGGGTGGAACGTTGAAAACCGGATAAGTGAAGTAGTGAGAGTTATGTACGATTGTCCATTGTGGAGGTAAGTTAAACTACATGATCAAATTGTCATAGAATTTGAATTGAAAGCACTGGTATTTTCTCAAATTAAAGCATATGAAGTTTCATGGGCACTAAATCAAACAAGAATGAAATATGTGAATTGGAACTTTCACATAAACATGGGTTAACTGCATAAATGTGGTCGATTGGTGCTATTTAAAGTGCATAGGTGAATAAGAGTTATTGGAACTATTTGGTTATGAGACATTGGAATGTATAAGATCTAATATGTGTTGCCAAAGTTCGACCTTTAAGGGCGCATTGAGTAAGGACAATTCCAAGCATTTCATTGATTATAATCATTGTTAATTGATGAAGCTTCAGCATGAGATATTCAAATTTGGGCTGATTGTTTGGGGTTTGAATAAACAATATTAAGTTCGGGCGCATTCTGATTGAATCCAGCATATGAGAATGAGATTGTGATTTAAATGATTGCTAAGATAAAGCTTTAATAAAAGGAGTATGAATTTGCCTACTGAATGGAATGATTTGATCATGATTGCAATTACATTTTGTATGTATGTGAAACTACAAGCTTAATGAATGAAAGCTTATGAAATTAGCCAGGATTGAAGATTTTGATTTGGGTAAATGTTGAAATGCATTCTATTATGAACAGAGATTAAAGATTCTGGGGAATGTAGGCTATCCCTGCATCATTTTTTTGCACGTAGCTTGGCCTCATGATCAAGAATGTTTTCTCTAATGAAGACAGAAGGTTTTGTTGAAGAACTGAAATGTATTTTTGAATGTATGATGAATGATTGAAAGGAAGATCAGATTTCTAAATCTGATATGCAAACTACACAAGTGAACAGGATTGCAGGGAGGAAAAGATCATGCAAGATCTTAAGAGGTGAGATGATTTTTCTGATTTGAAATTTGTGATTGAAGTTTATGGTTGCAGAGAAGATGATGGCAGTGAACCTGGCATTCAGCTAAAGGCTGGATAAGGAGGACAATTGCAGTGTCCTGAAGAAGAAGGTGAGTTGAAGAGATAGCCCAGAGAGAGAGCAGAGGAAAGTGCTCAAAAGGTTCCAGAGGCAGTGAACCAAGTACTTACCAAAAGACTGAGTGAGGAGAGCTTGGTGAGGTAAGTGGCAGCAGAAGAGATTGTTGTCGTAGAGGCTAGTACAACTCATGGTGAGTGAGAAACTCATGGAGAAGATGATCATGGAGGATCAGAGAAGAGGTTCAGAGGAATGCCACAGAGATGAGATGACTGCAGAAGTTCGAGAAAGAGAGATTGCAGTAATGAAGGTAAAATTGCAGGTACTAGAAGAATGGCTGCAAGAGCGGGAAAACCAGAATAGAAAATGGATCTTTCCACTGAAGGGAAAGAGAGTGATTTGGCGACAATTGCAGAGGAGGTTGAGGAAAATTGTGATTGCCTTGTTGAAAAAGGAACTTAGAGTTCTTGAACCAGAGATGGAATTTGAAGATTCCACACGCAGATTTGTTCAGAAGGATGTGTGGGAGGAAGCAGTCAAGACTGAAAAGTCTTGCAGTTTTAAAACTAATGAGTTGTGTATGTTTGTAGGTACAATACAAGGAGATGAGCAAGCTTTAGAGTTTGTTCAAGAAGAGGTGAATCTGAAGGCTGTTCAGATCGATGATGAGATGGCAAGATCTCAGGAGGCAATGAAGACAAAGGAGTCTAATCAGAATGTTGATGCAGAGAGAGAAAGACCAGCTGATGATGAGTCAAGAGCTGGTGAAGGTATGGAAAATTATGTAAAGTTTCCGAGTTCTACTCCTAATGAAATTGTTGAGTTGTATAGGAAACTAGATCTTCAGAGAAGAGAATTGGAGAGGCAGAGGACTTATGTGCAGGATAATTTGCTGAGGAAGCAAGGCAGGAAAGTTTTCATGAAGGACAGTCATGAAGCAGATGATGGTAAGAAGGCGAGACTAGCTGATAGTCTCTTGATGAATGCAAATCAGCATATTGATGTGCTGACAGAGGATTTGGGAAGGAACTCAAAGCAGCATACTGAAGTGTTGCCAGAGAAAGCTGAGGAAAAAGCCAGTGAAGATTTTCTGAGTCCTGAAGAAGACTTGGAGCTGCAGAGAGAAAACTTGGTGACTGAATCGACAAGTGAGTGTTGTGATTTTGATGCTGACAATTTGATTGTGTTTACAGGTGATATAGAAGACAATCCATCACTTGGGATTGTCTTGGAAGAAGAAGAACTCTTGCAGGTAGAGGATGAGACAGTCATGTCTCATATGCAGAAATTTGTTACCATAGGTGACAAGAAAGAGTTGGCTTGTCTGTATAGCCAAGAGAAGATTGGTGTACGAAATTTTGGAGCTGCTACAGTGACATAGGGTGAAGCTACAGTGTTTGAAAAACTTGATGATGATGGACAATTTCTGAATATTGTCGAAGGGGAAGATGGAGATTATGCTGGATTTAATTTGCAGCATGTTGATGAAATGCTTGAGGAGAAAGGGCTGAAATGTTTGCTGGAGACATTTGAACTAGATAAAAAAGTTGCAGATAAAATAGGAGCAGATGACGCGCAAAAGAATGTTGCAGAGGGACAGGAAGTTTGGGAGGTCGCAACATTTATGGAGGCTGCCGAGACAACACTGACAGAAGCAACATCCATAGTGACAACTAGAGCAACATGTTTTATTGAAGATGCTGGAAACAATCAGCAGACAGAGGACATACTGGACAAAGAAATTGAGTTGATAAGGAGGTTAATGATAAAAACATTCCAGAGAAAAACAGTAGCAAGAAAGAAAAGGAGTGACAACAAGAGGAAGACAGTAGCAGATCTTGAAGGCAAAGAAAGTGGAGCACTACAACACAAAATATGGAAACCTGGAGGACAACAGCAGATAACAACAACAGTAAAGCAATTGACAAGCAAGGAAAGATTACAAAATAAAATTTGGGATCCAGGAGGAAATAATTATCCAGACTTATGACCAGGTGGTCATGAATTTTCTTACATGGGGAGTCTGATGCAGGAGCATCAAGGGAATTTTTTTACTTGTAAATATGTTAGAAAAGGGGGTGTGACAATTTTTAATATTTTATTTAATTAATTTGTTATTTTAAATAAAATAGGAGAAAATGAGGATTTTGTAAATATCCTTTTAATTAATTAAAAGGATATGAGAGAATTTGGGTAGTTAAGGATATAAAGGGATAAGATTCTAGATGATAGGATTTGTTGAGATATTTTAGTGGTATTGAGATATTAAGGGGATTGAGCATTAAATTAGATTATTTTTAAAAATTGTATAAATAGGAGGAGGTTTTGAGAGAAAAACACATTGAGATTGTGAGAGAGTGTGATTGAGAGCAGGCTTGAACAGCCAAGGCTATAAGCCTTCAGGGAATTGTAAGGGCCAATTTATTGGAAATCAGGCCATGGAAGGAAGTTGTATTGTAAGTGTTTAGTGTGTTAATACAACAGTTGTTTTTTTTACTGAATGTCAATTATTGAGTTGCGTAAGATTGAATTTGTGTGAAAGGAAATTCGTTCTTCTTTGAAATCTGGGGTTATTATGTGCAAAGGAATGGTGTTTAGCTTATGAAAGAAATTCAATTTCTGCAGAGGTTCATTATGTGAGACTGCACCTTAATTGAAATCATGGAATTGATCACCATGGATCGATTTCAAGAAGAAAAACTTCCTATATCAGCAGATTGTTAGTTACTATTTGAAAGAGGGCGTTATTGTATATGATTGCCAAGAGTTCTGTCTGGAATGTTTTTGTTTTACCGTCTCTGAAAATGCAATACACTGTCATTGAAAGGAATGATCTTCACAAATTTTAAATGAACGCATGGAGCGTTAATGAAACGCTGGTTATTTTAATTTGAAATAAAACATAACTTAATTGCAAACTGGAGTGGCTTGTATGTTGTGGTATGCAGTGGAGCGTGTTCACACCATAGCAGAGTGCGTATTGGGAAATTTATGGTATAAGTACCATAGCGCAGTATTAAAATCGATCTGTGGAGGCGAGGAACCAGAATTAAAAATGGAATGGTGAGTCGATTTAATAATGGAATGAGAGATGTTTTAAATGAGATCAGAACGTATGGTTTGAAATGAAACGGTGGCAGTGTTTGCAGCGTAAATGTATTAATGTCTGGCTTTTAAATGCTGAAAGAATAGTAATGCGTTGAATTCATATTGTCTAAAGTCAAAATGGGTTGCAAAAGAATGAATGCAGTGTTAATGAATGCCGGAAGGGCGTTTTAAAGGAACTCAACAGCGTGGAAGACCTGATCGAATGAAATTCGATTAGCAGACTTTTAAATTTGCGGATAATGTATAGAATTGAAAACGATTTCCTTGTTTCATTAAGAAGAACAGATTTTTGTTGGTGCTGAAGTAATTGTGTTTATTAAGTTGCAGGTGGAAAAGCAGTGGAACGCTTTTTGTATCGATGTGATCAGTTTACAGTTATTAAGTGACAGGTTCTGCGTGCAAGAGGATGATGTGTGCAAACAAAGTGCAAAGAAACTTGGAGAGTCGACTTTATGGAAGGCATTGAACTGGTTGGAATATGTGTGAACAGTTACTTTTAAATGCAATTGCCGAACACTGGTGCAGAGAATAGATCGGAACAATTTGTCAGGTCTATGTGCAGTATAAAGGGTGGAACGTTGTAGTGAGAGTTGCGTGGCCAGATTGTCCATTGTGGAGGTAAGTTAAACTACATGATCAAATTGTCATAGAATTTGAATTGAAAGCACTGGTATTTTCTCAAATTAAAGCATATGAAGTTTCATGGGCACTAAATCAAACAAGAATGAAATATGTGAATTGGAACTTTCACATAAACATGGGTTAACTGCATAAATGTGGTCGATTGGTGCTATTTAAAGTGCATAGGTGAATAAGAGTTATTGGAACTATTTGGTTATGAGACATTGGAATGTATAAGATCTAATATGTGTTGCCAAAGTTCGACCTTTAAGGGCGCATTGAGTAAGGACAATTCCAAGCATTTCATTGATTATAATCATTGTTAATTGATGAAGCTTCAGCATGAGATATTCAAATTTGGGCTGATTGTTTGGGGTTTGAATAAACAATATTAAGTTCGTTAAGAAAACCAAGAGCGCATTCTGATTGAATCCAGCATATGAGAATGTGATTGTGATTTAAATGATTGCTAAGATAAAGCTTTTAGAAAGGAGTATGAATTTTCCTACTGAATGGAATGATTTGATCATGATTGGAATTACATTTTGTATGTATGTGAAACTTCAAGCTTCCAGAATGAAAGCTTATGAAATTAGCCAGGATTGAAGATTTTGATTTGGGTAAATGTTGAAATGCATTCTATTATGAACAGAGATTAAAGATTCTGGGGAATGCAGGCTATCCTCGTATCAAATATAGAGCTAGGATTTACTGTCACAAGTACCCTACTCTCACTGTTAAGCTTTATCTTTATGTTTTCCTCCAATTGTGTTTTTAAGAATGACTTAAGTTAAGTGTAAACATTATCATGGAATGTTGGTTTGTCCATATCTTGATGTGAAAAGCTTGAAAGGAAGTTCTTGAATGATATTTTCAATACATGCTAAGTAGATTTAAACTAGGAAAGTTTATGGTTAGCCCTGCCTTCTAGTTCTTTCTCCAAAGATTGTCTTGAAGGTTTCCCTAAGAGTATGCTGAGTAGGCTTAGATTTTAGTGTATCTTGCTTGATCTTAAGCTGCACTTTGTTTTCTTATCTGTTTTCATCTCTTCTGAAATTAGTCATGTGGATTGCTAGATTGTTTGTCTGATAAGTTAGCTTTAATACAAGCTTATCCAAAGATGTTTAAGGTTAGCCCTGTCTTTGGTTGTTTTCAAACTGTTGCTTAAAAGGCTTTTCTTGTTTGGAAAGTTGATAAATCCTTGTTGAAATTATTGACTTTTTCCACCTTCTCAACACTTTTAATGTTTCATTCATCATTTAAATCTAAAGGATATTTTGATATAGATGACTTGCCCCCTGGATCGCTCTTGAAATTGTTGCACAATTAAACCCTTTTATGACTCCATGGCCCAATGGATTAAGTGCTGTTTCATATCTATCCTATCAGCTAAATCTTGTTCTGATTGTTCACACCTTCACCCCTTTGAAACTCTTTCATTTTTAGGACTTTCCACTCAAATAAAAATCATGCTCAACCATACAAAAAAACAAAAAACCCTTGTTCTTAATAACTAGCCTAAAATCATACTAAAAACCTTAAAGATAAATCAATCTTTGCACTTATAAGAGAGATCCCTCTCTGGATTCAGGAGGAATACATCCTACAATCCCAAAGTGATTCATAATGTTGTCTCTGCAGCTTTAGTCTTACCAATCTGCTAAAATTACAGAGGCCTAACAGAGACTTGTGCAATATGTGAATAAAGTCATTCCACCATGTCATGTTCGTCTCTTCCTAGGCTAAATGCAGCCTTTCAGGGAGCGAATGAAGAGGTAGATCAACTGTAATTTATGGGTTCTAGGAAACCATAGCAGCAATGACCACCAAACATGAATCAAGGTTTTCCTCAAGACCTTTCTCAATATTTCAGTAATTTAAATTTTGGCCCTCACTCAATACCTTTTTCACAATCCTAGCCTCAGTATTCTCAATATCCACCCTGACAACCTTGGTTCCCCCTGTCTAGCTCAAACCCTTCATGGTCTCAAAATTGGTGTCGGTGCCCTTCTCCTCCTTCTGGATAGTTTCCCCAACCTATGAAACAACAACAACTACAAATTCCTTCTAATATTCCCTCTAGTAATCCTCCACTTCATCCTCGGCTTCCTATCCAACCTAATCCAAATCCTAACAATAAGGGAGTTCAACAGGCTCACACTCTCAACCTTCCTACGTATAGCGTTTCTACTGCCAAATGAAATGAGATAAATCTGCGATCTGGTCAGGTAGTGAATGCTCAGACTTCGCTAATTTTCATTGAACATATTAATAATGAAACTTTAGAATAATAACCTAAGATATTTGGGGATGAATTGAATCAAGACTCCACAAAAAAAAACCCTTCTCAACCAACTGTTACTTAGGGATTCCAAGCCAATCTCCCTCATCCTGAGAGACTAGCCATGAGTAAACATAATCCTAGATCAGAGTTTTACTTTTTAGGCGCACTGTAAAACTTGTTTGTAAAAAATCCCCTTACTTCAAGCTATGAGTGATGTACCACATATGTGTGAAAGACCACCTTCAAATCTAGGGAAGGCCTTTTTGAATGGCTGGTCATGCATTTCATTTTGACAAATTCCCCTACTACTATTATGATATTGATGGATAAGATATTGTGGCCCTTCACTAACCCATTCATGGTTTTTTATCTAGACGACATCCTCATCTTCAACAAGAGTTGGGAAGAGCAGTTGCAACACATTCGACAAGTCTTTCAAATCCTGCAGCAACACAAACTGTGTGCCAACTTGGAGAAATGCACCTTTGGCATGATTTAGGTCTAATATCTCAGTTACATCATATATGAGCAAGGCATGAATGTGGATCCGGTTAATATATAAGTCGTTCGGGATTGATCAACCTCGACCACTCTAAAAAAACTTCTCATCTTTTTGGGCCTTTCCAATTTTTATTGAAGGTTCATGTTGGGATTCTCCAATATCACTTGGTCTTTGAGTCAGATTACCAAGGGCGGAGAAAAATAAAAATTTTCCTAGTCTGAGTCCCAACAGAAGGTGTTCATTTAGATGAAGCACCGCCTCTGCTTCGCACTTGTACTCACATTTCTAGACCTACAACAACCATTTAAAATTGAGAAATGTGTCTCTTAATATGATATTCTTTTATTCCTTACCCAACACGAGCATCCTATGGCCTATCATATTGAGATACTTTTTTATACAATTCAGAAGTACCCCACCTGTGATAAAGATATGTATTATATCATGTAACCTTGTTAGAAATATAAATATTACATTCTAGGGAAGGAGATGGTCATCCAAACAGATCACTGACCTCTTCATTTTATAAATACACAAGGGAAGTTGCAGAATGATCGCCATCAAAATGTGTCTACATATCTGCAACAACACCACTTTAACATTAAATACAAGAAGGGTAACACCAATCATGTTGCAGATTGCCTCAATCGGCTCGCAGTTGTAGTACGAAATATTGTTCTCAACTCTTGTGATCACGAGACCTCTCGATAGCTACAACTATACAAAAATGATCCAAATTTCACCACCACATACGCGATGCTAGTGGATGGAAATAAAGTTCCATATTTCCACCTCCAGGACGCATTATTATGCTACCCGGGCCACCTTTTTGTTCGTTCAAGAGAACGTTCCAAGATGGTTTTGGAGGCACACTACAATTGGGTCGTAGGACACTTTCGTGTGGATAAAATTATGGTTGTACTACAAAAGTATTTTATTTCCAAAAAACTCTGACAAGATGTTGGAAAATATATCACATTATGCAATTCTTGTGCCATGGCCAAGAAAACCATAAATAAGAAAGCCTTGTACACTACTCTTCCTACTCCCAACCATCCTTGGTAATCCATCTCTATGGACTAACTGTTTGTCCTCCCTTCTACCAAGCATGGTAATGATTGTGTATTAATTGTGGTCATAGACAAATTTTCTAAGATGTCTATATTGGTGACCTCCAAGAAGAGTATCGTAACAGAGGAGACTACCAAAATATTCTTTGAACAAGTGTGGGTACATTTTGGGATCTCATAGTCCATTATATCATATCGGGATAACAAGTTCCTTAGCATATTTTGGACGAGCCTCTAGACACTATTTGACACCAATCTCACCAATTCGACTACATTCCATCCCTAGACTAATGGCCAGACATAGGTCGTCAATGTGATTATAGTGCACCTAATTCGCATATAAAACTCCAAGCATCCATGAAACTAGGATGAGAGCTTTCGCTATGTGCAACACAAATATAACAGAACTCTTCATAGCTAAAACTAATCAAAATCCATTTCAAGTTTCTCTAGGATTTCAACCATTTTGTTTGATTAATCTTTCCATGCCTCATACGACTACATAAAAAAAATCAAAAAACTTATAGTCTGGTGATGATAGAGAAACCTAGGTCATTGAATGCATCCAACACATTTTCCAGTAGGTTCTAAAAATCTTGGATAATTCCAATGCCAAGTACAAGAAAAGACATGATCAATATTGCTTGCCACATATGTTTTAGGTGGGTGACAAAGTTTTGTTGCATTCAGAAATAATGCTTTGTCAGAGCCCATGTAAAAATATCTAACCCCTTCGCTACGGGCCTTACACCATCACCAATGTTGTGTGTGACAACAATTTTGAGATCACCATTCCCCCATTCCTTTTACTACACCCAATGTTCAATGTGGATCACCTTCGACCATACTTTCCATCATTACTGGACATTGTAGAACAAATCACATCAACAGAGTTAAACCCAGACTGCATGGAACATGGCACAAAAGGTCATATCATGGACATGAAAATCAAAAACACTTGCCAGTAGATGATCCAAATGTATTGGGTTGTCAAATTTTTCCAACTCCTGCACCAAGGCAAGTGGTGATCCAGGTGGATATCAGTGGCCACCCACCTATTCCATTTGGACCCGCAACATCAATTATTTTAGTTTTTCAGCTTCAGCACAACCTACTATTTTTAGCAGGTTTTCAGGTCCTGCACTCCCGGAGTCATTTTTGGGACTTAATGATCTAGGTGGATATTGGTGGCCACCCACCAAGTCCATTTGAACCCCCACCATCAGTTATTTCAGTTTGTATGCTTCAGCACAACTTACTATTTATAGCAATTTTTTGGGTCCTGAACTTCCGGAGTCCTAAAATTCTAACGAGCTATTGAGGGCATCAAACGTAGATCGGATGCCAAAGTTATGTCCCTGGGAAGTTGAAACACCAACTTACCCAAACGGGGCCCACAATTTTAGCACTTCATCTCCTAGAGTTAGGTTTTTGTAATTTTTGGGTTTTACATTGTTTCTCAACAATAAATAGGCCTTCGAGCCTCATTGTAACATAGTTCAGGGGATGGTAGCCGACACATCTCTTCTCAGAGATGAGCGCTGCCAGTGCCCTAGCTCTCTTGTTCCCATATTTTCAGTTCTGTAACATAGTGGGGAGGCATATAGCTAACACATCTCTTCTCAGAGATACGCTACCAGTGCCCTCGCTCACTCATTTCCATTATGTATCATTGTAACACAATTCAGAGGCCTTTAGACGCCACATCTCTTCTTAGAGATATGCCTAACAGTGCCCTATTTGTTTATGTCATTCATTTGTTTTATTAATAAAATGAAGCATTATTCCTGCTGCATCTCCGTATCTATGGCTATATGTGTATTCTATTGTGTTCCTGCATAAATCCAGATCAGTGGTATCAGAGCGGTCTACTCTTTCTCTATTTTTCTTTTCATGTCCCCAACGTTTCCAGGGTATAAGGAGTTCAACCTCGCAACCCCGACGACCCCCCATGGTAGAAGGAAAGAAAGATGATGGAGCAGGAGATCCTATCAAAATCTTGCTCGAGGAGGCCCTTGTGAAACAAAGGAATGCGATGATGGATAAATTTTCCCAGATCCTTCAACGGCTGCCCACCATAAAGACATATCCAGCATGTCTGCAAATGTGTCCACTGATCTTGGACGAATCTCCAACAATTCAGTTAGCAGAATTTCCCCCCCCCCCCCATAGAGGAAATTAATGCAATGGAGACCATTGCTTCCTAAGAAGGGAGGAATGATCTAGGTGGATATCGGTGGCCACCCACCTATTCCATTTGGACCTGCAACATCAATTCTTTCAGTTTTTTAGCTTCAGCATAGCTTACTATTTTTAGCAGGTTTTTGGGTCCTACACTCCCGGAGCCGTTTTGGGGACTTAATGATCCAGGTGGATATTGGTGGCCACCCACCGAGTCCATTTGAACCCCCACCATCAGTTATTTCAATTTGTAAGTTTTAGCATAACTTACTATTTATAGCAGTTTTTCGGGTCCTAAACTTCCGGAGTCCTGAACTTCTAACGAGCTATTGAGGGTGTCAAACGAAGACTTGATGCTGTGTTACGTCCTGAAGTTGAAACACCAACTTACCCAAACGGGGCCCACAATTTTAGCACTTCATCTCCTAGAGTTAGGTTTTTGTAATTTTTGGGTTTTACATTGTTTCTCAACAATAAATAGGCCTTCGAGCCTCATTGTAACATAGTTCAGGGGATGGTAGCCGACACATCTCTTCTCAGAGATGAGCGCTGCCAGTGCCCTAGCTCTCTTGTTCCCATATTTTCAGTTCTGTAACATAGTGGGGAGGCATATAGCTAACACATCTCTTCTCAGAGATACGCTACCAGTGCCCTCGCTCACTCATTTCCATTATGTATCATTGTAACACAATTCAGAGGCCTTTAGACGCCACATCTCTTCTTAGAGATATGCCTAACAGTGCCCTATTTGTTTATGTCATTCATTTGTTTTATTAATAAAATGAAGCATTATTCCTGCTGCATCTCCGTATCTATGGCTATATGTGTATTCTATTGTGTTCCTGCATAAATCCAGATCAGTGGTATCAGAGCGGTCTACTCTTTCTCTATTTTTCTTTTCATGTCCCCAACGTTTCCAGGGTATAAGGAGTTCAACCTCGCAACCCCGACGACCCCCCATGGTAGAAGGAAAGAAAGATGATGGAGCAGGAGATCCTATCAAAATCTTGCTCGAGGAGGCCCTTGTGAAACAAAGGAATGCGATGATGGATAAATTTTCCCAGATCCTTCAACGGCTGCCCACCGACAGCACATATACATCCAGCATGTCTTGCAACAGGTCCATGACATCTTGGACGAATCCAACACCAAGTTTAGTAGAATTTTCCCCCCCGCACCCCCCCCGCCCATGGAGGAACTTAATGCAATGGAGACCATTAATTCCTAAAGAGGGAGGAATGATCCAAGTGGATATCGGTGGCCACCCACTTATTCCATTTGGACCTGCAGCATCAATTCTTTCAGTTTTTCAGCTTCAGCACAACTTACTATTTTTAGCAGGTTTTCTGGTCCTGCACTCCCGGAGTTGTTTTAGGGACTTAATTATCTAGGTGGATATTGGTGGCCACCCATCGAGTCCATTTGAACCCCCACCATCAGTTATTTCAGTTTGTAAGTTTCAGCACAACTTACTATTTATAGCAGTTTTTTGGGTCCTGAACTTCTGGAGTCCTGAACTTCTAACGAGCTATTGAGGGTGTCAAGGGAACTACCATCAACTACCTTTTGTATAAATAAACCATCCAAGAGGCTCATTAGGATTCAAAATTTTGTTGCAGATAGGGATAGCTACTGAGAGCCTAGTGCTTGACATTATTATTCTCATTTTTCATATGATGTATGTGACTCTTATTTTTTTTCTAATGGAAATTTCGCTATGGGTTTGCATTTGAGTTAGTTTTGGAGGGTTGAAACCCTTGGGTTTGGGCCCAACCCAGAGGTTTTAGTCCCTCTATTGTATTTCTTCCTTTTTTTTTCTCAGGCTATTACAATTCTCTCCTTGTTTTAGTAGATGTTATATTACAATATTTGTAGTTTCAGGTTTTCCTATCACCTTTGCTCCGGGAAGAGTTATTAGAAGATCTACAATAACAAACCAAAAATATTTGTTTTTGATTTCTTGGAAATTTTTAAATATTGGACAATCCTTCTTCATGTTTAGTTTCTACAACTTAGGAGTTAGCAACATTGGTTTGGAAATTAGAATTGTGTTGTAGGTTAAAATAGATTTCAATAAAATTCAAATTATATTTTCCATGTTAATTTAAGTTGATTTAATAGTGATCATTTGGTACATGTATTTCATTGGTTTTCAGGGATTGTGTGATCTACAGGGATGGGCACACCTTTCTACATCCACATAGGACACTCTATATTCCTTCTAAATACCTCACATTGCTTCCCAACTCTTCCACCAAGACCACTCTATTGAGATAATGGAGGACACTATGGGCACAAACTTTGGTGCAATATAGACCTCTGATGGGTACTAGGCTTGGCCAAGGGGCTACCACACCCTCCAGTCACCTTATTGTACCTTCATCCACCTTCTTGTAACTTCTAGACCCAATTCTTGTCCATAAAAAGCTCTCAAACCCCCATCCTATAGCAAAACAGGGCCTCCTGTAGAAATACAGAGCTTCCTTTAGCACCTCGTGTAGCAGACCTGTAGCATTGTTTCCTTTGACCAGAATTTCTCCATACTTCAACCTTGGAATATTGAAGTTGAATAAAAATCTCTAAGCATTCATGATTAGAGGAGACTCTAATACCACTCCTATCCCATATTTTCCTCACTGCAACAATAGAACAACAAACAGAATTAGAATTAGCATGTTTTATTTAGTTTTGATTGAAGGTTGAATTCCTTAGTTTCAAGAAAGTTTCAAATTGATAGATGAATCATGGAATTAGGCTATTAATTTGATTAAATATGGAAAAATAATAGCATGGTTTACTTCTGTAAACTAGACCAGTTTTTCCTTCATGCAATTTCAATTCAGCGTTTACATTGAATGAATGGAATTTTCACTTATGTATTCAGAATCATGTTCATCTCCTTGAATTATGATATGTTTCTTCTCTTTATATTTAGCTGAAGGAGTAGTCTCTAAACACCTTGATTTGATCTCATGACTGAGGGTGACATGAGTAGAACCTAACCTACTCTACATATAACATTTTCACCTCCAATTCTGTACAAACCCCAGGTTGATAATTTAAGTTGAGAAGCCCTTGGGAGTTACAACATCCTTGGTGCAATACTAGGGCTCACCAAGAGGAAGCAGTAGGATTTCCCTAGGAAGCCTTGATTTAGTATTAGAAGGAGTTGAATTATGATTTCTAGAAGGAGTTGAATTCTGATTTCAAGAAGAAGGATCTTGGTTTGATGCATTACTTCTTGGGATTATAAGTGTGGTAGAAAACAAATGATATCTTCCTTGGTGAATGGAAATATATTATTACAATCCTTCATATATTTGGAATGATGGACTACAATTCCATGGCCAGTCCCATGGTGACTAATATAAATAAGCTGAGACGGCCTGACTCAAATTTGTTGGATCCCTCTAGGTATTGATAATACCTAGTTAATACCAAAATTGATATTTGTTTTGCAGTGAATACTATGAGCCAGTTCATGGTGGAACCTAGGCATGTACATTAGATTGCAACAAAACATGTGGTACTTATGAATGCAATTTATGTCTCATGAGGTGAAGCGAGGCTACAAGAATATACAAATTGTATCATAACCAATATCATGATTTGTGAAGTAGTATGGATTCAAAATAAATATTCTCACATGATTGTTTGATCATGTGTTGGAGATGATTGTCATACATTGTGAAAATACAAGTTGTATGAAGCTTTCGGAAAATATAATTTTCCATAACAGGTCAAACCACAATAAGATCAAGTACCACCATATCTAAGACATGGCACATAAGAGAGCAGTGAGGCTCCAATACATTTATATGGATGATTAGGTTGTTGACATTCTCACAAAGACTCTGTCCCCGATGAACTTTGTATACTTCAGGTACAAGCTTAGAGTGGTTGAGAAAGCCTCCTTGTTGATAGGTAGTGTTAATGTTGTAGCATCAAGGTAGATATTCTCCCTAGGCCAAGTGTATTTACCAAGTGCCATGTAATGTGTCTAGGGAGAATGAACCAGATAGCATCAGGGCTTGGAGTTCGCCCCTAGTTAGAAAGGTTCTGACCATATTTCCAAGGGTTACTTGGCTAGTGGGAGGAGTGAGTATATGAAAGCACTGGGAAAGTAATTTTACCATTCAAGTGTTATGTGACGATATGGTGGAATGGTAAATGGTCCTAGGGTTTCACCATTGGTTATGGAGAATCGACCTGGTTCCAAGTGACAACATGGTTAGTTTGTGACACAGGACTAGTTTTTTTTATCCCAATCATGGGGTACCTAACCATATTGCTAAAGGGTATTTTGCTAGTCAGTGACTAGATCATTTTCATGATGTTGATGCAAGATTATTTCTTTTGGAATGCAACATGAAGTGGATGGATACATTAACATAGTGAGCTCATTCAATATTTTCTTGGGATGGATAATTTTTTCAACTAAGTGGACATCTTGAGGAAATCAAGGTGAAACCCTTACTAAGTGGGAGTGTTTCTTTTTAGTTAGTTGCAGGAGGTATTCCCCTACTACACAAGTTAAAAGAAAGAAATTTTATTTTTTTAATTAGAAGAAACAAAACTAAAAGAAAGAAAATTTAATTTAATTTAATTTTAATTTGCAAAGAGACATGCCTTTTGGGAACCCTAATATCACTATAAAAAGACATGCTCATCACTCACATTTTTCTCTCTCACACACATGTGGGAAGTAAACTCTGGAAGAGGCCAAAGTTTTTAAGGAGTTGAAGTTAAAATTATTGTACAATAAGTTACATTTGTGAATGAAATATAACAAATATTTTTTTTGTGCAAATTAATTTCAATTTGGACAAAAAATTTCTTGGCCTCACTTTCGTAAGCGAGGGGCAAAATATATGTAGATGTAATAGATTTTTGTTGTATGTTTTTTTTCTCCATTGTAAAGAACCATCATTGAGGAAACTGAATCAAGAATGGAACAATAGAGCAAGGCTTTGGAGTTGTGTGAAGTGGCTATTATTTTAATTTTTGTGTTGTGTGTAATATTCTGTATGTTGAGATGCAGGTGCTCTTCTCTCTCATGTCTAGTATCATCAAGAAATCCTATCGGCTCAAATCCTGGGGTAACATACAAAGGCTATCGAATCATTGTTTCAATTTAAGCAAGAATAAACCATTGGACATCATCTTCGCTGCCCACTGTACTTGTCAATATGGACTAAGCTAACTTACAAGAGAATTGACAGAAAGGTTTAGCACACCAGAATTGGAAGCGACATTAAACATGTCATCTGAAGCTTATATGTTGACATAACCGTGAATCTTTTCATTTAGACGTCACTGCCAAGTTTTCAAGTAGATTCGTGGAGGTTGTGCATGTGGATCATAACAACATCATGCGATTGAGAAAGATTTTTGGGAACAAGAGGAGGTCAGTATATTGTTTGAATTCTTGTTGGGTTTGCAAACAACATATTATTGGCAACGTATTTGATGATACTAGGGAAGATAACTGGTATTCCCCAAAGTCATTAAAGGATATATTAAACAGAAGATATCACATAATTCCACTCTCTACACCCTGAACTCTTTCTTGGCCATGTATAACATTGGAGCTGCATGTGTCCACAGGAAATTAAAAATATTTTCATAGGAACTAGAGACAAGAAAAAATGGCAGAGGTATTGTATGGACTATGAGCTTGTCTACAATATTTGGAAGGAACCCTGAGCTCGCTATAGGAGGGATTTAACTGAGCTAAATTGCAACAAATCTCCCCAGGTGTTTTTTAGTGTGATAGATGCTCAAGGGCCATGGGGATAACACTTCATTTTCTAAACAGATAATACAAAGAAAAATAAAATTGTCTAATGTTTGCAATGATCTATGTAAAAGGGGGCATGTATTTTAGTCATTAATTAATAACATACGTCATATTTATTTTGTGAGTAAAATTATATGAAAGGCCGGTTATTGAAAATAGTAATATAATTAAATTAGTTGTTCTTGATATTTTTGGGTGCCAAGAGAACATATTGTTAATTTGATTATGTGAGTCTGTTATATGATGATCGGTATTTTTGTTCTTCGTTGCTTCAAGAGCATTATTTACAAGTTATTTTTGTGAGTATGTAAAAAAAATGAGGTCAAATTGTATAATTGACTTCTGAATACACTCACTACTGAGACAACTTACCTATATAATTGTCCAAATTGTAATTTGCTACATTTTTATGGATGGAATTTAGTCCATAAAGTGATTATGTATCAAGGTTGTCCTTCAGGACATTAAGAAGCGTTAATTATAAAAGCATGTCAATGATGGTTAGAGAAATTATGAATACACTCACTACCTAGACAACTTACCTATATAATTATCCAAATTGTAATTTTTTAAACTCAGTCATGGTGAACACACACTAAACATGGGACTATGCAGGAATAGAGAAAATAGGGAAAGATAAGCATGAGTTTCTTTTCTATTAACCATAGATTTACATTTATATTACATTGGTGTGACTAAAGATAAGCATGAGTTTCTTTTCTATTAACCATAGATTTACATTTATATTACATTGGTGTGACTTTTGGATTCCACATTCCAAGGTCGCTTGGACTCCTCTTTGATTTTTCACATTCCACACCTATCCATAGAGGATTAGGTGTCCAACATTCTCCCCCTTAATCTGAAGGGGTATGTATGAGTCCAAGAAGAGAGCCGTAATACAAAATGGAAAATTATGCATGGAAGCACTTAGGCTGAATGAGCTCTCTGAAATGTTGGCATAAAGAGGTGGTTTAAGGATGACCACCAATACTGGAACGCTTAGTGCAGTTCCCTGAACTCTTCCAAATCTGGCAAGAAGCTGAGGTCTTCTGCTAGAGTAAGTGCTCCTCATATTTTGAAGGGGGAGACATTCAACCTATAAGAAGGGAGGTCTACAACCTACGATGGTTTAAGGATGACCACCAACACTAGAATGCTTAATGCATTTCCTAGAACTCTACCAAAACTGGCTAGAAGTTGGAGTCTTCTGCTAGAGGAAGTGTCCTGAATTCTTTGAAGAGGAGGAATATCAACCTCGCATAGATGGTTTAAGGCTGACCACAAAACAAAGGCATGCTCATGGGCAGCTGTGTCTCTGGCTACAACTCTAAATCTGGAATTCCAAGTTGTGGCTCAGGCTCGCTTGAATTGCTATGTCTCTGGCTACAACTCTAAATCTGGAATGAGATATTGTGGCTCAAGCCCGCCTGAAGTGGCTTCAAAGGTTGTAGATGACCATAATTTCCCCCCTGTAAGGTACAAGGTGAGATGATGGCAAAAAATAAACTGAAATATTGTTCAATATTCTAGAACAAGTTTTGACATATGACTTAAACATCTTTTGTTAGTGCCCATTGACAAGAAGTGATCCATCCAAGATGAATTTTTTTTTTTTGTAGGAGGCTTGTTTTTGAACCATCTGTGTGAAGAATGTGTGTGTTGAACACAGTTCTTGCATGGGTGAAAGTCAAAACAATGAGATTTGATATGGCCAAATTGATCATGGTGTTGGCATTTTACAATCTGTTATTTCTATTGTGGAAGAGGTGCAGAATCTAGAACAACTGAAGGTGAGCTATCATGAAGAAATCTGACACTCTGAATTTGATGGGCTTAGAAAATTCTGGAATATGAAAAGACACCTCCTTGTCATAGCCAATACCTGTTATGTGCTTGTTATGGAGAAGCTCTTCCCAAGGTTTGATGATGGGCTTGGGAAGTGCAGGCTGGATTTTTTCTTTTGCATGCAAATCTGCTCTTATACAAGGAACATGATGGGAGTCAACCTCAATGTTATTGAATTGACCAGTTGCTCATTGTTGATGGGTGTCATGATGCTTATGCTGTTGTAACTCATCTTGTTGAAGCTGAGACTCGAGCTACAAAAAAATCTATATTTTCTTGCACATTATGTAGATAACTCTGGATGTCAAAAAGAGTGTCTTTGTTGATGTTTTTCATCCCATCAATACTGGAATGTATTAAAGTATTCAACAATTCTATTGCATCATCAATCCTAGCCATATTTTTTTTTTTAATACAAATTCTCAAACTATATTGTCAAATACATATAACACAATGCATGTAAAAAAAAACCTTTACAATAACCCTCTAAAAAGGATTAGTACCTTCAATCATTTTTTTACAGACTAGTAATGCAAGCAACGATATCCCTAATAAAACAACATATTATAAATAAGACTTGAACTTTTGTTCAAGTAGGTAGAGAGTCGATTCGATTAATATTTTATAAGCACTTTTTTCATCTCTATCACTTTGCTCTATACTCCTCCAATGGCCTCATCTCAGGGTTGCCCTCTGAATTCTTCTTATGTTTTTTTTGTTGGCACCGCTCTTGTGATAGTAGACACCCCAACCATGAACTTTGTATGGAATATCACATCAAGAACTCGACCGAGTTTCGAAAATTGGACCTCCACGTGCCCTTAAGTAATTTGTTTTCCCTAAGAGCGGTAAAAATTGGCTATGGTCAGGACACGAATGGAGGAATCAAGTCCACCTGGCAATAAAACTCACCTCCAGCACGAACGTAAGTTGCATAAAATTGAGAACATTGAAAACCAGATGTAAAATTTATTCACTCAGTCATTGGGGGATTCTCGATCACGCCATACAACACTAATTGCAACACTGAGGGGAGTTCGCGGGGAGAGCGGAGGAGTGAGGGAGTGAGGAGGAGGGAGTGTGTGGGTGAGCGGTGAGGGGGTTGCAGAGGGAAGGTGAGGAGTCGTGGATGCTACAGTGGGATTTTATTCAAATATAATCCTTTTGTTGCTCTGTTTGGACAAGGGCCAGGCCAGGGTAGAGCTCAAACAACAAATCCTTCATCAAATCCACTATTATTTGGATGGATCACAACCACATAGGAACGATATATATGACATAGGTAAAGGATGCATATTGATAGAAGCTGAGAGTATGTATGAAGCAACCGGTGTTTGAAAATGGTCCCAAATACACGGCTCGTTAAGAAGTGTATGTGGGCTTTCAATAATCTAAAGATATGTTGTAGCTTAATTTGGTGAGAGGATTGTGAATCATGGAGGCTTGAGCAAATTCGAGATGCATTTCCAAGATCTAACGCTGGTTGGTGATTCAGAGGGGCCTGGTCGCAGGAATGCCGAAAGCGTGGAGAAATGGATGGGGTGTATAGGGATGAAAGAAAAGGTGATTGTCCCCTGGACATATTGAAGGATGCGCTTTGCAGCGTTACTGTGTAACTCATGTGACTCCTGCATGTATCTAGAAACTACTCCTATAGCATAAGAGAGATCAGGACGGGAGCGAGTGAGATAAATAAGACTTCCCACAAGCTGACAATACAATGTGCAATCAACCAATGGTGTGTCTTTGCCATTCTCAAGCTTTATCCATGATAAGAAAGGTGTGGTTGTTGGCTTGCAGTCACTCATGTGAAATCGTACCAAAAGATCTCTAACATACTTTGGTTGAGAAATGGTAATCCCAGAATCACTCTGATTGATCTCTAGTCCAAGGATGAAATTTAGCAAGCCCATGTTTATCATAGAAAACCACTTATGCAATGCAATTTTAATATTAGTAATGACAGAAGTTGAACTATGTGTGATCAAAAGATCATCTACGTAGAGTACTATGATCAACAAGGAGACATTTTTCTTCAAAAAATAAACATTGGAATCAGATTTGTAGCATACAAAATTTTGAGATAAAAAATAAGAATCCATCTTTGCATACCATGCTCTAGGTGCCTGCTTGAGGCCATAGAGAGACTTCTTTAGTTTGCATACCATAGATGAATTGTGCATGTATCCTAGTGGCTGCTCCATGTAGATTTCCTCCTCGAGATCACCATGAA
>JAXQQM020061173.1:0-49263 GCA_034641835.2 Pinus albicaulis | reverse complement strand
TTTGTGATCATATTTATTTTTTGGTTGGTTATTTTCTTTTTATTATAAAATTCGGAGAGGTTTTTACTATTTTATTTATTTATAATTATTACAGTTTGTGAGTGGTTGATTGATTAAAATTTGGTTTATTGAAATTTAAAATGTTGTAAAATATATATATATATATATATATATATATAATTTATTTAGAGTGTAAATTATAATGAAATGTTGAGTGTAAAAAGTTAGCTTAACCAAAACAAGAATTAAGTGGTTCTTGATATGGCTTCCATGCTTTTCTAAGAGTAAAGGCATTTTTTATTTTGTTTAGAATACAAAACTTTGTGTGTGTTTTTAATGCTTATCATGTGTTTTATTTGAAATGGATTTTTAACCATGATTATTGTTGCCTATGCAAATATTAATCTAGGTTGCATTATTTTGGTATCAAAGTAGGTTTAAGACCTACATATAAATTGAAGAACAATGTCATTAAAAAGAATTTGTTTGGCCGATCTATAATAAGGAGAATTGCAAAAGAGAGTTTTTTCCCGATGTATTTCATGTTTCTGAGGCTGAAATTATTTTAAAATTTGAAACAAATTGTTGCGGTGCGCTGGAGCGAACGCGTTGCTGCCTACGCATCTAGATCCGGGCCGCGTTCTTGCTAGGGCTTGCGCCCATGGAGGGGTTGGGCTCTCCCCAGGGGCCTCGTCCCCCTCCCCCGCCCTCTTCTGCTGAGGCTTTCGATCGCTTATTGGCAGGGCTTCCTAAGAAGAAGAATGTTGAAGCTGCGAAATTTGTTAAGAAAATTGATGAAATACCTGAGATCTCTCTTCCAGCAGAGACTCCGATTTAGGTTGCTTTATCACTGGCTGAACGAGCTCTCATAGGCCAGTTCACAGGGCTTTGGCCATCCCCCAAAACCACTGAGAGCTGGGTCAACAGAAACTGGGCGCCTCTGATCAAAGAAAGCGTTACATCTTATTTTTTGGGGAGAGGTTACTTTCTCTTCGAGTTCACTTCAAAAGATGACAAAGATCTGATCTTCCAGAACGGCCCCTACTTCATGGGCCCCCAGGGTTTGTACCTAAATAAGTGGACTCCAGACTTCGATCCTGCTGTGGATGTGCCCAAAGCAGTCCCGGTGTGGGTTAGACTCCCAAATCTGCCAGTTCACTGCTGGAATTGGGATTCTCTGATGCATATTGGAAATTCCCTTGGGAAGTTCATCGATCGAGCAAACAACAAGGACCAGTATGACTGCGCTAGGATCTGCATGGAAGTAGATCTGGAGGTTGGGCTACTAGAGGCCATCAAAATCAAAGTCGGAAGCTGGACGCATGTGCAGAAACTGGACTATGAGCAGCTGCCCTTCAAATGCCGGAAATGCCATGTCTATGGCCACTTCGCCAGAGGTTGTCCATCCAACAATGAGGATGTGCAAGGGAAGGAGGACGGATGGAATCAAGTCAAGCGCACCAAAACCTCCCATAAGGCTCAAAAGCCGGGAGACCCTAGTGGCAAAGGTCCCCAACAGGCCTCTTCTCAACAGATCCCGTCTAAGTCCGCTCCTGAAAACAAGTTTGAACTCCTAAGCTCGCACCAAGAGGACACCCAGGAGGTGGAGGTTCAAAAGACAGCATCCCCGGTCAAAGGGACTCCCTCTATGTCTTCCAAAGACGCAAGTGTTGCAGAAAGCTCAAAAGGAATACCTGTTGGCGTCGAGGAAGAGGACCTGGAGTCGGAAGATTCGGAGGAGGAAGGAGAAATAGGTGACTCTCAGGCCTCTGTTAGGAGATCTACAAGAGGTCGCAAAACAGATCGGGAGAAAAGAGAGCAGGAAACGTACAAGGACAAGTTACAAAGCAGCCAACCAACTCTGGAGAAGCTACTAGCAAAAAAGCCGAAGATGGTGAGAAACCAGCCCCAAGGCTCCAAGGGAGCCCAGCAGAACAAAGGTAAATAATGAAAATAATCTCCTGGAATTGTAGGGGTATGGGGAGCAAGATCAAGGAAGAGGCAACAAGAAACTTAATAAGAATAGAAGCCCCGGACATATTCCTTATCCAGGAGACTAAGATGGAGGAAGCAGACTTCCTCCAAACAAGTAAAAGAATCTGGAGTAAAAGCAAAGCAAAAGCTGTCTCAGCCCGAGGAGCCTCTGGAGGGTTAGGCACTCTTTAGAATGATAGCAAGTTCTCGTTAATTTCTGAAATTTCAAACACTCACTGGCTGCTCCTAAAAAAGCAGCATCTTGTCACTAAAGAATACTTTTGTCTCTTTAATGTATATGTACCGGTCAATGCTGGAGAAAAAAAGGCCTGTTGGGACTCTATAAGAAGCCAGGCAGAATTAGGGAACCTTGACAACATCATTATTGCAGGTGACCTCAATCTCACATTACATTCCTCTGAAAAGAGAGGAGGCTGCATTGTGCGAGATCCGACGAGGGAATGGGCAGAGGATCTTCTGCAAGATTGGGATTTGCTGGACATCAAGCCCTCTTCAGGTAATTTCACTTGGTCAAACAAAAGAGTAGGCCCTGGTCACATAGCAGCAAGACTGGATAGATTTTTTGTACAAAGTTCCTTTCTATTGCTTGGTTTAGATGCTAGTATGCAAATCCTTCCTTGCAGCATATCTGATCATAAGCCTATCAAGCTTCATCTCCGGGCTCACCCCGACCTCGGCCCCATTCCGTTCAGATTTAGCCCCCTCTGGGTCAAGGAATCCAATTTCATGCAGATTGTCAAAGAAAGTTGGTCTCAGCCAGTCAATGGATCACCCTTCTTCGTGTGGGAAGAAAAACTCAGAAGAATGAAAGCTGCCTTAAAATGTTGGGCCAAAACTCTTTCTAACCCAGCAGCTGAAAGGAAAAATCTCCAAAGTCAACTGGAAGCACACCACTTGCTTTCGGAAGAGGCAAATGTAACTAGAGAAATCCTCGATAAGGAGATTCAACTCCAACAGCACTTCCACAAAGCCTGCCTGGCAGAAGAAGAGTTTTAGAGGATTAAGTCTCGTTGTCTATGGCTTAAAGCGGGAGACAGAAATTCCTCTTTCTTTCACAAGAAAACTCAAGCCAGAAAATGCTTCAACACCATATCTGAGATTAAGGATGACAATTCCAATCATAAATATTTTGCAAGCATTAAACGAGCAGCTTTTCTTCACTTCCAGAAGTTGTACAGTGAGGATGCGAATCTGATTCAAAATTCTGATCTTCTGGACTGGGTCCCCCCTTCAATCTCTGCTGAGATGAACCATCTCCTAGAAGCAAAAGTCACCAAGACTGAGGTCAAGAATGCTCTCTTTGCCATGGATCCTGACAAAGCACCAGGACCGGATGGATTCACCGCCAGATTTCTGCAATCCTATTGGCACATTGTGGAAAAAGATCTCTACAAAATGGTTCAAAAATCCCAAGACTGTCAGAAATTAGGAGGTAGCACAAACTCTGCGTTCCTTGCTCTCATCCCCAAGGAGAAAGGCGCCAATTCCTTCAACAGATTTCGCCCCATCTCTCTTTGTAATATTGGTTATAAGTTGATCACCAAAGTAATAGCAAACAGGCTGAAATATCTTCTCCCCACAATCATTCCTGAAAATCAAGGGGGCTTTATTCACGGTAGACAGCTAGTGGACAATTTCATTTTGGTTCAAGAGGCAATTCTCTCAAGCCAGAAGCGTAAGGAAAGAGGTATGGTTGTCAAACTGGACTTAGCCAATGCCTTCGATCGAGTCAGGCATTGTTTCCTTTTGAATGTTCTGAAAAAATTTGGATTTGGGGAGAACTTTATAAACTGGATTCGGGCCTGTATCTCAGAGCCTTGGATTGCTCCCCTTGTTAATGGCAGAGCAGCGGAATTCTTCAAAGCCTCAAGACGACTAAGACAGGGCTGCCCTCTTTCTCCCCTTCTGTTTGTCCTCCAGGCCTCCGTTATCAGTTTCTATCTAAACAAGAAAATGCAAGAGCAGGAGATCACAAGGCTTTGCATTACCAGAGGAGTTAAAAGCATCAACCACGCCCTCTTCGCCGATGATACTTTGCTGCTGGGGGCTGCAACACTACATTCAACCAACATCTTTAAAGAAGCTATAGACGAATATTGTATGGTGTCGGGAAGTAGCCTCAACAAGGGGAAATGCCATATTTACAGTTGGAATACTCCTCCCAGCTTGCTCAGTTCCATTGCAAGGTGTTTTGGCTTTGCAGCCTCTCCAGCTTGGACTTCCTTCAAATACCTTGGACTTCCTATCTTCCTCAAGAGGGCCTATAGTAAGGATTGGCTCCCCCAAGTGGAAAAATTCAAAAATAAGCTCCAGGCTTGGGGGCTCACCTGGCTCAATATTGCGGGCAAGTCTGTCCTCATCAAAGCTGTCCTTTGCAGTCTTCCCCTATTTCAGTTCTCTGTTCTTTTGGCCCCAATTAGCATCCTTTAGAAAATGGAACAGCATATTCGAAAATTCTTTTGGAAGGGGGGCAAACATAATGAGAGGAAATTCCCACTGGTTAACTGGGAGACTGTCTCCAAACCGCTGAGGGAGGGGGGGCTAAACTTCAAGAATCTCTCTCTTCAGAACATAGCCATGGGAGCCAAGCTGCTCTGGAGAATCATTGCGCCCAAGCCTTGTTGGGCCCAATTAGCACTCTGGAAGAAATATTTTAAAGGCAAGAGACTCAGATGCCTGGATGGTCCTCTCCCCCAAGGCGTCTCTCCCTTTGCTAGACTCTGCTCCAAAGCTGCCCCCCTGATCAGCTCCAACGCCTTTTGGATTCCTGGAAATGGCAAGAAGATAAATATCTGGACAGATCGTATTCTGGGTCGTGATCCAATTGGTGATTGTTCCTCTTTGAACGCGATTCATTGCTGGTTGACTTCTGCTGGGAAAACTACGCTGTGGGATATCTCCACGTGGGATGGGACGCATTGGGCAGGCTGGAATTTCTTTGACGTGCCTCCGGAGCTCCTTCAAGATTGCAATTGTCTTCGCTCCATGCTGAACGGTATTGCCCCCATTCATCTGCGCAGAAGAGATTCGCGTGGCTGGGGTTTACGGGCTGCAGGTTACACGGTAGCCCAAGGCTACGCAAAGCTCACCTTGAGGCCTCACGTCCCCCCGGACCCTGCCCCTTGGACTGCGATCTGGCATCTGCACTCTCTGCCTAAAATCGACATGTTCTGTTGGCTTCTTTGCCACAAGAAAATTCTTACAGATGACAAACTGCAGAAACGGGGTTTCCATGGTCCGTCCAGGTGCTCATTGTGCAGAGAAAATGTGGAATGTGCCACACACTTGATCTTGAATTGTAAATTCACCGTGCAGGTTTGGAGCGAGCTGATGGATTACTGGAACCCCAATTTTGTCCTTCCCTCCTCTATTCCTAATCTTTTTGCAAATTGGCAGAACAGTTACCCCGGTCCTCCACCCAAAAACAAAGTGATAAAAAAGGCGTGGTCTGCCCTCCCCAAAATCTGCTACTGGCAGATCTGGCTTGAGCGAAACAGCAGAATCTTTAGAGATACTAAGCATCATGTCAAGGTGGTGGCGGCCAAGATAAAATTCCAGTTAAAGGAGAGCTTGGATAATAAAAAAGGTGCCTCAAATCTCACTCAATTAGATTCAGTCTGGGGTACCTCCCTAAACCTGCAATTTCTTCAAGCCACCAGCAGCATTTCCCTCATTGAAGATTGGAAAATAAGGGGGAAGAACAATGCTGAGTTTCAAGAATGGATCTCCAAGCAACAGGTGCACTCTTTCTTCTTTGATGGGGCATCAAAGGGTAACCCAGGAAGGGCTGGAGCAGGAGGTATTGTAAAAAATGCTGAAGGTGTTTTGATCCACAGCTTTGCATGGGGTCTGGGGATCAACTGCAGCATTCAAGAAGAGGCTCTGGCCCTCCTTCAAGGCCTTAAATCGCTCTTGAATCTTGAAATCAAGGAGGTTAATGTTTTTGGGGATTCCCAAGTGATAATCAAAATTATGGTGACAAACTCCTCCCCCTCGGATCTTAGATTGGCAAGGCTGATATCCAAAATCAGAATTTTGGGGAAATTGTTTAAAAAGTTGAGCTACTATCATGTGTTGAGAGACAACAACAAAGAAGCAGACCTTGAAGCAAATAAAGCTGTCCTCATCTCTGCTGGAGAAATAATTCGAGACGAGGACGAAACATGGGATCCAATTCCATAATCTGCCAGCTTAAATATTTTACTGCTTGCTATTGAATCAGTTTGTTTGTATTTTTAAGCTAGGGGAAATCACAAAATTCGAGTGCATAATTGTAGTCAAAAAGAGCTGGAAGTTGTCCACAAGTCTCATAGCACTTCTGGCTATTGATACTTCCTGGGCCCTTCTCCCTCTCATTGTAACCCGAAATCTGGCATTTAGACCCAACAGTTAATATATCTCATAACCGTTTCTGTAAAAAGAAAAAAAAAGGAGAATTGCAAAAGAGCATATAAGGAATTAGGAATATAAGCACAGGGTAGAGGGAAACATAGCTACAAATAAAATCACCTAGATGTTTAGGTCCATGTTAAGTATAATGGATTCCATGAAGGAAGCTAAGAAAATAGGGGTTGTTGTAGATATTCATGATGTGAGTAATGAAGAGTGAAAATTAGAGGCCCCATGGGAGATAAGACTAAATGATTTATTAGATTGGGAATATGGAGAAATCCCTAGAGTTTAAGAAATTGAGGACCCCAAGAGAGTGAAGCATATATTCACAAAGTTGAAAGGGCATGCATCCCTTCAGTGGGATAATGTATTTTGACAAAAAAATAAGAAGGAAATATAAAATTAAGACTTGGGAGGAGATAATTTCCAAACTAAATGGTATTCCACAATTTATAGTTGTTGGCTTGAAAACAATTATCCGCCACAATTAAAAATTACTAACATAAACGACTAATTCATATACTTGTTGTTCTTGTTATTTGGTCATATTTTTATTCTTGGACTATAATAGTCATTTATGTTAATCATTATTAATTTTGTCACTTATTATATAGTCATATATTTTAGTCATAGACTAAATTAGTCATTTAAGTTAGTCATTTTTAGTTTAGTCACTTATTATCTAGTCGTATATTTTATCTCTAGACTAAATTAGTCATTTAAGTTAGTCATTTTTAGTTCTGTCACTTAAAATTGCTTAAATGTAGTAGTAATTCACTTGAAATAATTGCGGTGACTAAATTTTTTAGTCACCTAGTCACTAATTTCAACATTTTCTACTAGTGTACTAAAACAAGATATTGAATCCTTCCTACAATTTGTGGAAACAAAACACGATCGCACAATCACATATAAGTAAGAGAAATAAATTATCAATCGCACAACAACATGATGTATTTGGGGAAAGAAAATGCTCAAAGGCCCTCTATCTCTATTGTGTATTAAGTCAAGGAATCATGAAACAAAACATTAATGCTTAATCTCTCATGAGATTCTCCGACACTCTGTCAATTGTCTCCCGTTGATCTAGGCAAACTCGGTCTAGTACTTAGCCAATTTTGATCCTTACTTCAGCCTGCCTTGCTCATACAATCCTAGCTAGGGAATTAACCGCTTATTAATTAGGAAAATCAATCTTCCTTGATTGCACAATCCATTATGGAATCCCAATGACTTTATAATTTCACATGGGAAATTTTCTCTGAATACAACTAATAGTTATGTTCCCTTTAACCTCTGTCTCAACTGGGTATTCCTCGAAACTGACATGCATACAACTATTAATAGCGAATTATCAGTTATATGATTGATCACTCATTGTGAATTAAATCTAATTTAATTCACTGGACCTCTCGCTAGCTCATAACTTAGTTAGAACTAGTTAAACTGATTTTAATGCATTTAATTGAGTTAATTACACTTGCACCCCACTAATGCATCAATTTCAACTGGACCCAAAAAATATTAGAATCCCTCTAGATGCCTCATCTTAGACCCTCAAGTACTTGAATTTCTTGAGCTAACTCGGTCACCATGACTTAATTAACTAACACAAGTTGTTATGAGATGAGATTACAATTTATTGTCCAATTTATTTAAGGGAAAAATAAATTAGACGCCCCACATTCCTCACTCCTGGTGCATCAAAATTCCTCACCAGTGTGGGTGCATTTTTTTTGTCCTTTCTGGTTTCCAATCTCACTGTTTCTTGTTGCAAATTTCAACATTTCAGAATTTGATGCGGCCTCACACAAATACACCATTGAAATCACATGCCCAAATTCTCATGAGAAACCTCTCTTAAGCTCGATCTGCCAGAAGAGAACCAACAATATGCCATCCTACTTCCTAGCGCAAACCGACCCTTAAGGCATGTAACATTCTTTTGAACACTCACATGATGATCTTGCTCTTGGAGGATGATCATGACCTCCCTTTAGCAACCCTTACTCGCCCTCGTACTCGACCTACTTTAGGACTACATCTCTCTTCACCCCCTTGATGTGCCAGATAGTGGGAATACATGTCAAACATGCTAATATGTGCTAAGTGACAAGGCATGCCAAGATGTGCAAGGGTGTGTCAATGCATGTCAGGGAATGTCAAGACAACAAAAGGGATAAAAAAGTTAAACTACAAGGAAATGAACACATAAGAGGGTTAATAAGTCATCAATTTACCTTTTCCAAGAGGGGCATGCTAGGCACACCAACACTAGGCAACAATAGGTGCCAAGTGCAAAGTCTTAGTGCATTCTAGTGCCAAGTATTCCTTTGTTGCTTCTCATCTACTTTCCAACAACTGATAATCACAAATAAATTTAATATTAAACCATGCCAAATCATACCAAGGCATCTCAACATATTCCACACATGCTAAGACTTTCCAAGCACCAACACGTGGCAAGCGCCAATATGTGTCAGGAACTAGTGTTATGCATGTTATGAAGTGGAAGGGAATGTTGAAGAGTGCTAAAGTGTGCTAGAGAGTGATAATGCATGTTCATGAGTGTTAAGGATTACTAGGAAAAAACATTAAGGGAGCACTAAGTAAAAATTCATGAAAGTTAATGAATATGAGGAACGTGCGCCAAAGACTAGTGTTAATGAGTGTTAGTTGTCATGCCAAGGAGGGACTAACAAGGTATGCTAAGCATTGGTAAGGCATGCTAGGGAATATCAAGGCATGTCAAGAATTCCCAAAGTGTGCTTGGGAGTTCCAGGGTGTGCTAATTATATCATGTGCCAATCAATAGTGCCAAGATATGCCAATACATGCTGGGTGCTAAGGATGTGGTGCAGGGGACCAGGGTATGTCAATATGTGTCAAGGCAACAAAAGGAAGAACCAATAAGAGGGTTAATAAGTCGGGACTTTATCTTTTTGAAAAGGGGCATGCTAGGCACACTAATAATAGGTCCCAATACGTGCCAAGTGGCATTGTGTGCCAAGTGCTAATGTATGTCAATGCATTCAACCAAGGTGTTCCAAGGCATGCTAGGGACTATATGCAGCATGCCAACACATGTTAGCAGAGTACGATGTTCATGTGCTAGCGCATGTCACCATGTGCTTGGGCGTAAGTGCCATCACAAGATGTTCTAGGCACAAAGATGTTCCAATACATGTGGGGTGCTAAGAAATGTTAGTGTGTGCCAAAGCATTAATTTAAGGCGTGCCCAGATTGGTGAGGATCGTTAGGTCTTTCTCATTAATAATATTGTCAAAGCTTGATTATGTATTAAATAATATATTTCCTACACACAATAGTGGAACTTTATCTAAAGGGAATTTTCTAGATAATAAACTTAATATATATGAATCATCTGTTGACTCATAGGAAATCTCTATTTGACTAGTTATTACTTGAGGGAAATGATACACGCTAATTACTTCTAAAAAATTCACTGACCCTAACCACTATGGCTTTGGACATATTATAAAAAATACTCCACAATAATGGTATTAAATCGTTAACTTTTGACAAAAAAATATATTAACAGGTACATAGCGTCATCAAAAAATCATTGGAATGATCAATGATGACGACCATTTTTTGACCGTCACCAAAAGTAACAAAACGAGCATTGGTGAGGGTCATTAAAACTTCGTCACTAGAAGTGTCACCAAAGAGAGAATTAGTGATGGGCCTTTAACGACCCTCATCAAAAGTGTCATTCAAAATGTCTTTGGTGACGGACCATAAAGGACCATCACTATATACACTTACAGTGACGGTTTTTTAATGATCAATGATGACGGACATTTTTTGACCGTCACCAAAAGTAACAAAAAGAGCATTGGTGAGGGTCATTAAAAGTTCGTCACTAGATGTGTCACCAAAGAGAGAATTAGTGACGGGCCTTTAACAACCCTCACCAAAAGTGTCATTGAAAATGTCTTTGGTGACAGACCATAAAGGACCATCACTATATACACTTACAGTTACGGTTTTTTAAAGGCCGTCACCATATGTGACATTGGTGACGGACCTTAAAGGTCCGTCACAAGCATGACCCTCACCAATGTGCTTTTTTCTTGTAGTGTCAAGGAGGCTCAAAGGAGGCGCCCGGCACCAAAATTTAGGAAATACACCTCAAAGCTCCAAATTTTGGCCTCAGCTTCACAACATGTTTCTGAGAACCCTTGAGTGTCATGCTCGCCAAATTTGGGCGAAATTCGACAAATTTTGGTTTTTTGTCATTTTTTGGGTTTTTGGCTAAAACTCATGGGCATCGCCATTTCAGTTTGGGGCATATTAGAAGGATTAAAATGGTGTCATTGGATGCCATAATTTTAGAGGCATATACTCAGCGATTTTCAGATCAATTGAATATCATTTTCTTACCCCAAAATGGCGAAAAACACTCGTTTTTTCTACACTGCCCCGTTTATCAGCAAGGCCTTTTTTTTTGGGTTTTTACACATAGGCCAATTTTTTGAGGACTTACAGTGGTCAGTTTGGAGAAAAATAACATTTTCAGAAAACAGACACTCATAGCTTTCCAACGAGCCATCACGGGCCTCGTTTTGACATCAGGAAGGCCTCCAAACGTTGCCAGAAATTCAGAGGACTTTTTGCTGATATATTTCTTGAGTATTTTTGTAAAAATTGAACCTTTCAAAAGTGACTTTCTCTCATGTGCGTTTAGCTATTTTTGTACATGATTAGTTATGAAATGTCAATATTTTTTCCTTTTTTAACATTTTTGAGATATTTTATTGATATTTTGTGCCTTGGGCTTTGCAAAACCTCAAGGACAAAATCAGATATTTTGGATAGGCCAATGAGATTGCAAGTTGAACTAAGAGGTTTTCCTCACTTTGGCCTATTTATTCCAAAGGATTTCATTGTAAATAAGGCTGAACTTGATGAATAGAAGCAATATATGGTTATAAAAGCTTTGGAATAAACACTTGTCTCATGTATTTGAAGAGTTTCTTGAGTGATTTTGGATGATGAAAGAGGATTGTTGTTGGATTCCATGACTTGGTAGAATGGTATAGTGTCTCTCTCTCTCTGTTTTGTTTCTTAGTTTTCATTCATAATTCCATGTTCTTTCTTGCTATAAAAAAATAGAGAATATACTTGAGACATGCCCTTGGAGGCACCTCAAGTTTCCTGATTCTTTATAGCTTCTATGTTTTTTGTCTTCTTAGTCATATCAAAGAATCCTTGATTGCTCTTTGATAACTGAAGAATATTGTTTGTTTGTTTCATTTATGGTTTTATGCATGTTAAGTATGATTCACGGTATGCCCTGCTTACTCATGGCTAGTCATAGCTCCACCTCTGAAACCTCTCTTTGATTGATTAGATTTTCATTTGTTGAACCAAGAAGGTCTTGTACTGATCTTGCCCTTTGCCTAAAACTATACACTCTTGTCTTCAAAGTGCCCAATAGCTTGAAATACTATGCTTAGGCATTCCTTCATAGTGATTTAAGTTTTTTGTTTGTCTTAAATGTATTTCCCCAAAGTATGATAGCCATTTCCTAAAGTTAGAGAGTCATATATCTCTATGCATGGCTTGAATATTTATTTCTATGCATTGATCAGTTTACGATTACATTTCTCATGATTAATGGTTTTCCCTACGATGTTTATGTCAGCTATTAAATTATTTATGTTTGAAATCTTTTGTTCTTCACAATTTTAATGTCCACCTCAC
This sequence comes from Pinus albicaulis, assembly GCA_034641835.2. NCBI lineage: Eukaryota > Viridiplantae > Streptophyta > Pinopsida > Pinales > Pinaceae > Pinus > Pinus albicaulis. The sequence goes on along the minus strand of JAXQQM020061173.1, from coordinate 37,146 downwards.
TCCATTTTTCCCAAAGATCCATTTTACCTCGAATCAAATCGGCCCTTCAGCAACCTTGTATCACCATCTAAAGCTTTCTTGACCTTTTCGACCCCATAGCCCAGTTGATCTGACATATTTTTACCTATCTTATGTCTTTGATCAGTTCATCCCTCACAACCTAAAAACCAAAACCAAAAACCTACTTCATAACTAGCCTAAAATCAAGAACACAATAAGAAAACACACAGATATCCCTTACACAAATAGAAAGAGCCCTCTCTGAGTCCAAGAATGCTAGGTCCTTGGGCTCCAAAGACTGGTTTGATGTTACACTGTCATTTGGCTTGCCAATCAGCCAAATCACGGGACCCTAATAGCATAGAAAAGAGTTTACCGTTAAAAATTTTTACAAGTTTAATTAATTAACCTACGATGCGAAGTGAGGAAGTAGAGATATAATGTGCATCGTCGAATCGAGAAACAAACCAACGACAAAGATCACAGCACCCGGAAAGAAATTTCGCAAATCGCAATATTTAAAAGTTAAGGGTTCGCAAGATATGTTAAATTGGTTGTGATGTGGTAAAATTGAAATATTCGATGCGATGAGGGGAGCCACATGTCAGCATTGCGCACGAGCACACATTGCATAAATTATGGTTTAATGTTATCAGTACCAAGTTAAACTTGCAGGCAAGTGATTTGCGATGCATTGTGATTGGTTGCATGTTGTGGGACCCAAGAACCCTTTTCCGCATGTATGTAAGGTATTTAAGGCTATGTGCGATCTATTTTAAACATAAGCGATGTTTGATCGCGAACATATATATGTTTAATGAAACTCCGATATTGTATTCTACTGTTTCCACCAACGTATAAGCCACTTAATGGTTGGGGGTGCGCATGTGGCCAGCACCCTAACCATAACATTTAATTTACGATTTTTTTGGTAGAGCGGATAAGGGCATGCCAAATTTTGCAGTCAGCCCTAATTTAACTGCAGTTAACTGAAGTTCTCCACATTTAGTGGAGTTTTCCTAGGAGATATTGGGAAAAAGTGTAGAAGGCTCTGTTTTCGACCATTCGGAGTGAATGAAGAGTCATTATTGATTAATTTGACCATTCTAGAGCCATTGGTGAGGTTTTTAGAGCCATCTAAGGACTTATGAGTGTGATTTTTCTTCAGAGAAGTTCCAAGGACCACTAGGGATAGCAGGAGCCAGCACGAGAATGAGGCCTAGCTAGGGCAGCCAAAGGCCATTCTCAAGAAACCAATAGTCATTTCTGACAACATTGAACCTTATGAATCCAATTATTGGGTTCGCAAAATCATTTCGAGACTTCTAGTGCTGAAGAAGCCACAGGGAAGTTTCAGGGAGCCGAGTGCCCCAAGGTGTTGGAGGCATAGAACGAGGAACCTGAGTTCATTCTGAGCGAATGAACAACCTATTTTGGATGATTGATATGTTTTGGAGACAATAGAACATATTTTAGGATCAGAATAGGAATTCTAGGAGATTTTGTTCCACATAAAAGCTCAGGAAAGCTCAAGGACATCAACCAAAGAGGCTAAGCCTAAGGGAGCCTAGGTCCATTTCCAGAGATTGAGCAGTCAATATAGGGGTATTTTGGTATTATAAACCCATTGGTACAATCCAAAAAACCATTGGAGTTGAGCATAAGCTTGTAAAATAAATTGACCATCTTAATCCCAAAGAGCCAAGTCCATTGATAGAGGCTCAAGGAGACATAGCCCAAGTGTTGAGGGTGAACTCCTTTATTATGTTTGGTGTTATGTGTTGTTGGTTAATTTGTTGCAATTTATGGTTGATGTACATGTTTTTAATCAAATTAAACACATGTTTACTTCATCACACATAAAGCCTTAAACCAGTTAAAACACATACACCTGAATCAAGAATTCAATTCCACACATGCATGTATAAGCAAGATCCTTAATTTGTTTTAATTGAGTGTTAGGTGCTTGCATAGAAAAAAAATTCAGCCACCCATATAAAATTAGAGAGGGAGAGAGTGATGGGGGAAGAGAGATGGAGGTAGAAGAGAAAGGGAGAGAGAGGAAGGGAAAGAGAGTGGACTTGAAATAGAGGAGAGAGGGAGGGATAAAGAGATGAAGTTGGAGGGGGAGAGCGGGATGGATATAGAGACGGAGTTGGATGAGGGGAGAGGGATGGAAGAAGAAAGACATAGAGAGTGAGTTGTGGAGAGAGAGAGGGAGTGACAAGAGAGAGATGGAGACAGAGTGTGTATGTTTGGAGATGGGATAAAGAGAAACAAGGAGAGATGAAGAGAAGGAGGGAGAAATGGATGGGGATAGAGAGGGATGTAAGAATAGAGACATAGAGAGTGAAAGGTGGAAAGAGAGAGAGAGGGAGTGATAAGGAAAATGGAGAGATAGGGGAAGAGAGGATAGAAGGAGGGAGAAGGAGAGGAGGAGGGGCTAATAGATAGATAGATTGGAGAAAGAGAGTGTATGTTTTGGGGTTGATATAGATAGACAAAGGGAGATAGAGATATAGATGGAAGGTGAAGAGAAAGAAGAGATAGATGGGGACAAGGAGGGAGGGACAAAGATATTGATAGATATGGAGTGAGGGAGTGTGTGTGTTTCGTGGGATGTGATAAAGAGACAAAGAAGGAGAGATCGAGGAGATATAGATATATATGGGGGGTGGGGGAGGAATAATATTTATTTCACTAGATGCATTGATTTCAATGTAGATGGTGATTTCTAATCCTATTTTGTTTGCACTAGATGCATTGATTTAAGTATAGATGTTGATTTCTAATGATATTTGATTACTTACACTAGATGTATTGATTTCAATGTAAAGGATTTCTAACCCTATTTGATTTATTGCACAAAATGCATTGATTTCAGTGTAGATGGTGATTTCTAATCCTATTTGATTTCTTGCACTAGATGCATTAATTTCAATGTAGATGTTGATTTTCTAATTATATTTGATTTCTTGCACTAAATGCATTGATTTCAGTGTAGATAGTGATTTTTAATCCTATTTGATTGCTTTCACTAGATGCATTAATTTAAATGTAGATGTTGGTTTCTAATTATATTTGATTGCTTGCACTAGATGCATTGATTTCAATGTAGATGATTTCTAATCCTATTTGATTGTTTGAACTAAATGCATTGATTTCAATGTAGATGGTGATTTCTAATCCTATTTGATTTCTCGCACTAGATGCATTGATTTCATTGTAGATGTTAGTTTTTAATCATATTTTCCTACTCGCACTAGATGCATTGATTTGAGTGTAGATGTTGATTTTTAATCCTATTTGATTAAGTGCATTACATACATTGATTTCAGTGTAGATATTGTTTTCTAATCTTATTTGATTTCTTTCATTAGATGTATTGATTTCAATGTATATGTTGATTTATGATTTGATGTAATTGGATCTATGATGATACATTAATTTTAAAGTCATTGGATTAATAGTGTACATTGATTTCACTAGAAGCACAAAAACTTATTGACGATGTATATTGATTTATGTGATATGGTAGTTAAACCTATTAATATTGGAGTGCAAGAGAGACGAAGTTTGATGTTTACTACAACAACTCAAGCTAACTATATAAATGGTTTATGATTCCAATTTTCATACAGATGACAAAACTAACAAGGGTGTCATTAATAATAGTAGAAGAAAACAGTTTGAGATTGATCACAATGAAGTGTAATTGACTACATTCTTATTATTTACATTTTCTATCATTCAATATTATTACATTGTCACTTTGTATTTAAAATTTTTATTCCATCATTTTTCATCATTAAAGCTATTTTACAATATTTATCATCTCAACAAATACTGAGGTAACTTAGAAAATTTAGAATTTAAGTAACTCGATAAATGTCAACATATTTATCATATTTAAAATGGTTATATTAATATTAGATGTATTTATATATTATTGATAAAATTAATGCAAACCTTTCGTCAAGTTTTGCACACAAAAAAGAGATTTGCATGATTTGATCCCTCTCTGCCCTTGATAGATAAGTAGTTAAGATGAATCTAAGCTGGTAAATAGAAATCATCAACATCTTAACATTTAAAAATAGAAATAGTAAATGGTAAGCCCAGAAAAATATTTAACCGCTATTGATTTTCCACAATTAGTTGATTTTATGTAAATCTTAAACTTGATGAGCTCACGAACATTATACAAACTATTTATATTGACAAGTTTTTTTTTTTTTGAAAACTCTGCCTTAAATTCCCATCAAAAGATTTTGTCCTTTCCTCTCAACAGCCAATTTTGGAGTTCTACTAACAAAACTTGCACTAGATGCATTGATTTCATTGTAGATGTTAGTTTTTAATCATATTTTCCTACTTGCACTAGATGCATTGATTTGAGTGTAGATGTTGATTTCTAATCCTATTTGATTACTTGCATTACATACATTGATTTCAGTGTAGATATTGTTTTCTAATCTTATTTGATTTCTTTCATTAAATGTATTGATTTCAATGTATATGTTGATTTATGATTTGATGTAATTGGATGTATGATGATACATTAGTTTTAAAGTCATTGGATTAATAGTGTCCATTGATTTCACTATAAGCACAAAAACTTATTGATGATGTATATTGAATTATGTGATATAGTAATTAAACCTATTAATATTGGAGTGCAAGAGAGACAAAGTTTGATGTTTACTACAACAACTGGAGCTAACTATATAAATGGTTTATGATTCCAATTGTCATACAGATGACAAAACTAAAAAGGGTGTCATTAATAATAGTAGAAGAAAACAGTTTGAGATTGATCACAATGAAGTGTAATTGACTACATTCTTATTATTTACATTTTCTATCATTCAATATTATTACATTGTCACTTTGCATTTAAAATTTTTATTTCATCATTTTTCATCATTAAAGCTATTTTACAATATTTATCATCTCAACAACTACTGAGATAACTTAGAAAAATTAGAATTTAAGTGACTCGATAAATGTCAACATATTTATCATATTTAAAATGGTTATATTAATATTATATGTATTTATATATTATTGATAAAATTAATGCAAACCTTTCCTCAAGTTTTGCACCCAAAAAAGAGATTTACATGATTTGATCTCTCGGACCTTGATAGATAGTTGATTTTATGTAAATCCCATAATAACACGGGTACCGCTCCCAGCCATTGGAGAGCACTTACCCCACGCTCCCCCGCTCCTGGGAGCTTGGGAGCTTGTAGGAAACTTTCCCAAATTGTTGGGAGCTTCAAAGGGTACTTTGGAGCTTTTTGGGAGCTTCACTACTACAAATTTTGACGTTTCGGGTACTTATTTTGAGCAGATTTTCACCTTTGGAGTACCTATTCTAAGCAGATTTTCAACTTTTGGGTACCTATTTTGAGCAGAGAAGGTACCAATTGTTTATTTCATAACTAATACATGATTAGTCAGGGGATTGGACTGCATGGGCTCTGTAAAGCAACAGAGATGTGGAGATCTACCAAAGATTTCAACAAAATATATACAGTTGCTAGTCATTCCTTGGCAGCTTCTGTTGCAAATTTTGAAGTTCAACAATTGCAAATAACTCTACTTTCTTGAAGCCTATCTTGAAGCTTTAATGATAAGATTCAACAAATTACAATGATGGCCAGAAAGAGAAAGAGTAGTGTGTTAATCAGTTTCATTCTATAAATTTCCAAACTTGAATTTCAAAATTGAATATAATATAGTGTTACATGAAATCACATAATAATCAAGTAATAATAACCTTTTTTTTTGTTTAGGAGTTCCACATGTTTCTTCACTGGCAAGGAATTTCATTGGCAAGTTGTTGATGGATTGATACTTTGATTTTTTCTGGCGGTGTTTCAATGTCCAATCTTTTACATATTTCAATGCAATATGGAATCTGCAGGGTGGAATTTAATTTGCACCTTTAAATTATTTTATTTTTATTTTTAATATATTATATTATTGCCGCTCCCAACTTAAAGTTTCCTGTAAATTTGAGCAAAGCTTCTAGCCGTACCGGATACTCGTTTCCCCGTACCAGAAATACCCACGTACCGGGAAGTCGTGCAACATAAGTAAATCCTAAACTTGATGAGCTCACGAACATTATACAAACTATTTATATTGACAAGTTTTTTTTTTTTTTTTTAAAACTCTGCCTTAAATTCCCATCAAAAGATTTTGTCCATTCCTCCCAACCGCCAATTCTGGTGTTCTACTATCTGAATTCGTTTTTTCTTAGCACAAAAAGATTTGTTGTCTTTGTGCCCTCGTTATCCAAATCTGTAACAAACATTCTTTTGTATCGCCCTTGGATTGTTATTGACTCTTATTTGTTTCTGAAGGAAAATCTGAGTCGAATTCCTATATAACCTCTGAAGGCTTGAATTGAATCAGTTTCCTATCTGAAATCGAAATCCCAGATTTTGTCTTCGTCTCTGCAAAATATTGACGTGAACAAAATAGATTTAAACTAGTTTTAAAACATTGACATGGACTACTTAACTTAAGAAATGGTATGTTTTTATGGAAAGGGATGCTTACTTGTTTTAGAAAAGAGATGAACTTACAAAACTTTCTCTCTTTGCTTACAAAAGTGGACTTGAAAAATTCAATTAGAATTAATATTCATAATTCTTTTGTTACATGACTTGATATTCTTTCAATAACATTAAAGTCTTCAAGAGCATTTCTTGTAAGAATTATGTACGGCCAATCAGTAGCATCAAAGCTTTTTAAAAATATTACTTTTGAGAATTATGTACGGTCTAGTTTAATTTAATTGTAGTTTAATTATTAGATTTTTTTTAATTATGTTTTCTATTTGTGAAATTATGTGTAGTTTTATGTTTTTTTAATCATATTTTTTATTTGCGAAATTATGTATGGCCCGTTAATAATATCAAAGTTTTTTAAAAATATTACTTTTGAGAACTTGTACTGTGTAGTTTGATTATTAGATGTTTTTTTAATCATATTTTTTTATTTGTGAGTGACACCTTGAGTGAAAGGCTTTCATGTTTTGAATTCATATTTTACATTGTTGTTTTTGAAAAAAGTTGTGGCATGAGTGAAATACTTAAAATTTTGGGTGGATGTTTTACACATTATTAAGAATATTTAAAAAGTCTAGTAAAAATATCAAATTTATTTTTGGGTGGATGTTTCACACATCATTAAGAATAGATTTCTGAGAAAAGTTGTGGCATGTGTGAAGTACTGAAAATTTTGGGTGAATGTTTTACACATTATTAAGAATAGATAAAAATTTAGTAAAAACATTAGATTTTTCATACATCTCCGATTCTCTCTACCTCCAAGATCTTGGCACCTCACGAATAAGAATACCGTGGCCGCTGAGATCGACAAGAGCAGCACCGATTGAATAAATTTACTTTATTGATTAGGAGGAAGAGTCTTCCCCACCATACAAGAGCCATCCCACCAAGAAGGATATAAAACACGTTGTATATACATTGATTAACACTTCGAGTACAACTTGTAAAATATGTCTAATGAACACGCGCCTAGAAAGGGAATTGAACCTATCCCTACCTTTTAATAGAACGCTCGCTCGTACCTGTCAATTTGCTAGTTCAAGGGAATATAATCCTGCTAGGCGGCTATGAACAAAGTCACCAAAGAACTCTGCTGGGCTAGTGAGTGGGGGCAGTAGGAAGTAAGTAGAAGTAAGTATATGTCTGCTTAATATTTGAAAAAGAAATGTGGATCTATTCAAGAAAGGAACAAGGTTTGCCCAGGATCTGTCTGAACTAGATGGCTGAACAATGAGATATAGCTCTGGTTTGGCCCAGGCAACAAAGAAGGGGAGTTGGATAAGTTTCAAAACTGTATAATTCATGAAGTTCCACTACCGAGAGGGTAGGATAGGACATAAACGTGGTTCCAAAACGAAGAGCGATAGTGCCTTATGAGGTTTCACAACCACATAGGGGTTGACACTATAAGGTAACTATTAGGTATAGGGGTTGGCACTACTATCAGGTGAGGTGAGTTAGACTGGCCATAGTGTGAGTCAGTGGATAAGACCTAGCTGGGAAACCTAACCAGCAGACCTTGCCATAGCAACCGGACCTACTACTACACAACCTATTAATTATGATATTGCCATGGAGACGTTCGTTTACCTTATTGCCATGGAGACATTTACCTTGTCATTTTTTATCCCAATTCCCATACAACAAGTAGAGGAGGCTTTACATATGTATGTACAGGCTTACTACAGAGGTTGTTACACAGAGCTATTACTAGAGCAGCTATTTTACTGACTGCATCCACTGAAAAAGAAATAAAGAGATAAAACTCCTTTTCTAAGAACTGAAGATGCACTAGCTCACGTATTGGAGGTGAGGCGGTCTAACACGAACAAAATAATAAGAAATCCGGATCTAATTCCACTAGCTTTATTCCAACCTTTCTCCCTGAGCTCCAGCAAATAAGCAGGTTGTGTCCATGGGGAACATAAAAGAAAAGAAACAACCAGTTGAATCCATCCATGTTTGTTGTTGTGCCCCCCCACCCAATAAGTCACTTAGTACCACCCCAGATTTCGAAACCTTCTCCTTCTATTCTCTAGGGTTCCGAACCAGGAGGGAGAGGTTGCAACAACATAGGAGAATACATTCACTGCTGGTAGGAAAGCCAAGAATCAATATACATTTGAACAGTTCTCTCTAAGTTCGATGTGTACAAGAAATACTTCTCGAGGTATGCTATTGAAATGTTCAAGAATAGTTCTATTCCTAACATCCAGAAAGTTGCACAGAAGCCTGCAATACATGTCTAGTAATCTGGAGACCCAGTAGGAAGTTGTAAAATGACCTACGAAGTTGTAAAAAGACCTCATTAGTGAGAGGTCAAAATAGTTCAACAGAATCTATGTGGGAATGGTTCTAAACAATTTTTAATGTGGCAGTTTTTTCCAAAAACAACTAGATATCTTATAATATGGTTAAAATGTTTTGAAATCGTAAATCTAATCTCTCTCATCTACAAAATTTGATATCCAGTCCTAGTTGCCTTCAAGAGGCCACGGTTGCCTTCACCATGTCATAAGTGGTCATACCATTTTTGATATCCAGCCCTGCTGCACACAACAATACCTTCACAAGCTTTTCATCACTTCTCAACTTCCCTGAAATTACAGCGATATGCAGTGCGGTCCTTCCATCCTTTTTTTTGCAATTAGCAATGGTTTGCAAATTTATGGTTTTATCTGAAACCAAGTTCTGAATGACTTCCATATGTCTATCAGGACTTCTGAAACTAGAAGCTTTGAATACCCCAACTGCCAAGTGTAGGACAGTGTTCCCATCATTATTGATGGTAAGAAATAGAGGTGGCAAACGATGTAGAATCTCCTTTGAAACAACCCAGTGCCCATTATATGCTGCTACATGTAGCGTCGCATTTCCATTGTCATCTTGAAAATTTATAGCACTTGGAGTTGCGGATAGAACCTCCTTCACCACCTGCACCACCAAAGACTTAATGGTTGCCATGAATTCAAACTGAGAAGCCATGATTTTTTTCTTTAATATTTTTTTATTAAGATGATGCTCCATTAATTAGTTCTATTTTGATTGAATCTATTTTTTTATTTTTATATAATAGATAGAGTTGATTTCATAGTTTTAATTGAGCAAAATTTTTAAATTAATTGATACATATAGGATTTTATTTCCTTCAAATTTAAAATTCAAATCTTAATCTAAATGATGGATGCAGCTTTTAAAGAAGTTAAATTATTTTATTAAATAAATATGTAGATAAATTAAATTATTTAATAAATTTGAAGATTATATCTGTTTAAATATTAACTGTATCTAATATATAAAGCCACCCATATTTATTAAAAAAAAAATCATATTTATAATTTTAATGTTTTTAACCCCAATTGTGTAAGATACAAAAATATATAATAAAAAAGAAATAAAATATTAAATATCTAACTACACTTAGATGGTTAAAAAAAAAAACATTCAAGAAGTGTAAAGTGGAATTTATTGTTGGAATATTAATTCTAACTGCCCACCGAGAGCAGAAGAACAGGAGAATTTAAGTCTGAAAGAACAGCAAGACGACGACTTAATGTTGATGGGATCAAATGACAGCAAAGGCTGTGGCAATCTTCAGATATGATATTCACGCAACCATTATCTTATTTGCAACAACTGCCAGCCTTCAATTCTCTGCCAACCACATTGAATGCACAACCAACAAGCTCCATTCCGGAGGGTAGCAAGTATGGGCAGCAAAGGGGAGCGATGACCTGCCGGAGGAGGTGACATCATCCTCCTCTTGACCAATGAGAACAGTTCTGGGGGATAAACAAAAGACCTTTGGAAAAGTATTAAAACCCCACAGAATGTTTGTTAAATGTTTTGATTTAAGTTTTATTTGCCTCATAATGTTTTAATTTTTAACTTTGGGTTTATTTTATTTACCGTGGTACATTTGTTTTAAACTTTGGTTATATATTTTGAAATATATATATTATAAATATGAAATATTTATAATATATATACATATTGTAATGTTTTATATATATATGTCATGAGCGCATTGTGAGAACAATGTAATGTAATTTTCTTGCTCGAAAGAAAAAAAGGAAAAACAGAGATAGAGAAGAGCATTGTGTGAGTAGCAGCATATGCCAGAAGAAGAAAAGTTGTGTTGTGTAGCATCAGAGAAGTTATTTTTGTGTAAATCGAGAACTTCGTTCTGAAGACAAAATCTCATTTTGTAATAGATTTCTATGTTTAATGAAATAGAAATTTTTAAAGCATCTCTGTCCAGATTTTAATTAAATCTTTGTGTTGTGAAAGAGGAATTTTATTTTCTCTATTGTTCGAAATTATTCAGAAATTCCAACATGGTATCAGAGCTAGTCTAGGCTCTTTTCGTTTGACAAGGAAGCTGAAGGAAGAAGGAGTTTTTTTGAAGGTTTCTCCAGCAACATGAAAATTCAACAAAGAAAGGTATTTGCAAAAACAAATTTTATTGTTTGTTGTTAAGATTACAGTTCAAAGAGCTGTAAAAGAGAAGTCTCAAGAGTTTTAGAGACAATTTATTTCTTAGCAGAGAGACAATTTGTTTATTAAAAACACAGTCAAGTTTAGAGCATAGTTCAATAAGCTAGCCATGGCAGGAGTCAACACAAGCACGAGTATAGGAAATACTCAACTCCCACAGTTCAATGGGAATAACTATGACTATTGGGCAATCACAATGACAGCCCTATTTTTCTCTCAAGATTTATGGGAGCTTGTTGAAGATGGTTTAGAAGAACCAACAGATGAACAAGTGTTTAATGCCTTAACACAGGCAGAGAACGATTTGTTGAAGAGTAATAGGAAGAAGGACTCAAAATCCCTCTTCTATCTCTATCAAGCAGTGCATGAAAGTGTATTCCCAAGGATATAAATATCTAAGAGGTCCAAGGATGCATAGGATACCCTCCAAATAGCCTATCAAGGTATGGAGAAGGTAAAGACACCAAAGCTTCAATTAATGAGAAGGGATTTTGAAGTTATTTGCATGAAGGAGTCTGATACAATAGACTCATTCTTTACTTACTGATTGGGGTGGTTACCCAAATGAGATCTCATGGAAAGACAGTAGAAGAGAGAAAAATAGTGGAAAAAGTGTTGAGTAGCTTACACTCAAGGTTTGATGTAATAGTCACAACCATTGAAGAGACAAAGGATATCTCAAAGTTTACAATTGATGAACTACATGCATCACTGATGACACATTAACAAAGATTGAGCAGAACAACATACTCATCTTTAGAGCATGCCTTCAAGACTGAAATGTCCTTTGGAAGAGGAAGAGGTCAAGGCAGAGGAAACTACAGAGGAAAAGTTAGAGGCAGAAGCCAGAACCGAGGAGGAATAAATAGCCCAACAAATACAAATGGAAAGGGCAGCAACCAAAATCAGAACCAAGGCCAAGGCATTAGCTAGAAAGGTGGACAAAGTCAAGCACATGGAAAAAGGTATGATAAATCCCAAGTCCAATTTCATTACTGTAAGAATTATGGCCATTATGCCAATGAATGTAGGAAGAAAGAGAGTGACATGGGTAATAGACCCAGTGTTAATTTTACTAAGGATAATATCAATCAAGAAAATTTATTTTTAACATGTAATATGGCTGAAGAAAAGAATGAAGATATATGGTTTCTAGATTCAAGATGTAGCAACCATATGACTGGAAACATTTCTATGTTTTCCATGATTGATGAAAATGTAAAGTCTCTAGTAACATTAGGGACAGACAGTAAGGTCTCTGTCATGGGAAAAGACGCAGTGAATGTTTTGACAAAGAAAGGAGAAGAAATATCCATATCAAATGTATATTATGTGCCTGGTATGAAGTGTAACATCTTGAGCATTGGACAGCTCATTCAAAAGGGGTACAATGTTTTCTTTGAAGATGAAGTATGCACCATCATGGATAAACCACCAAGCAAGAAATGCATTGCACAAGTGAAGATGACAACGACATAATGTTCCCTCTCAAGATGAGAGCATATTTGAAGAAAGGAGTTGAAATGGAAGTAGTGACACAAGAGACATTCTAAAGAGCAGCAAAGGATGAAAATTGGTTATGGCATTTGAGAATTGGACATCTCAACTTTGGAGGTCTGAATTTTTTGCATAGGAAATGAATGGTAAAGAAATTACCATTGATTGAGAAACCAAACAGCCTATGTGAACGCTGCATCTCGGGCAAACAACATAGAGAAATATTTCCGTTGAGAAAGAGCATAAAGGCAAAGGCACATTTAGAGATTGTCCATTCAAATTTGTGTGGACCAATGCAAACACTATTATTAGCAGGCAGGCACTATATGCTAATTTTTATTGATGATTTCACAAGAAAAATATGGGTTTATTTTTTGAAGTTGAAGAGTGAAGTGTTTGAGAAATTCTGCCACTTTAAAGCTCTTGTTGAGAATCAAAGTGGGTAGCGTCTTAAAGTCTTAAGGACAAACAGAGGAGGAGAATATATCTCCAAATAGTTCCTGTGTTTTTGTAGGGAAAATGGGATAAATAAACAATTTACAGCAAGGTATACATCGCAGCAAAATGGAGTTGCTGAAAGGAAAAACCGGACCATCATGGACATGGTCAGAAGTATGTTGAAGGAAAAAAAATTTCCAAATGAATATTGCGCTGAAGTTGTACATTGTACAGCATATATTTTAAATAGATGCCCAACTAAATCTGTCATGAACAAAGTTTCGAAAGAAGCATGGAGCGACATAAAACAGCATGTCACCCACATGAGATTTTTTGGTTGTGTGGCTTATGCACATATTCCAGATCAGCTAAGGAAGAATTTGGACAATAAGGGGGAGAAATTCATATTTATTGGATACAGTGAAGAATTAAAGGCATACCAATTGTATAACCCATCCACTAAGAATTTTTTTATAAGCATAGATGTACAATTCATTGAGGAAGAAGCTTGGGATGAAAGCGTAGAGAAAACAGTGAATGTTAAAAGCTATTTGTCTCAAGATGAAAATGAGGATAAGATGGTTGAAAGTCATCCCTCATTAGCAGCACCACCTCCACCAACAAAAGGACAACAAGGAACACCACAAGCAGATATGAGAACACCCTTGAGAAGTGATGACAGTGCTTCTCCAAGCACACCACAAGGAGAAGATTTGAGTGCTTCTACAAGCACAAGTACACCAAGTGAAAGAGGAAAAAGATTCAGAAATTTGAATGATATTTATGAGCAAGAGGAAACAAATGAAGGTATGAACTCTTTATTTGCATTATATTGTCATGTAGATGATCCTATTCATTTTGAAGAAGTTGTAAAAGATAAGAAATGGATAGATGAAATGGATGAAGAAATTAATGCAATATAAAAGAGTAATACATGAGAGTTAGTGGACCTCCCTAAAGGTAAAGAAGTCATTGGAGTAAAATGGGTCTATAAGACCAAGAGCAATGTTGAAGGTAAGATTGAAAGGCACAAAGCCAGACTTGTTGTCAAAAGTTACAAGCAGCAACAAGGAAGAGATTATGAAGAAACCTTTGCACCAGGTGCAAGGATGGAAACAGTGAGAACAGTGTTGTCCATAGCAGCACAGCGCAAATGGAAGGTTTACTAAATGGATGTGAAATCTGCATTCCTGAATGGAGTGTTGAAAGAAGAGGTATATGTTGAACAACCTCCAGGCTATGAGATTGAAGGCCAAGAGCACAAAGTGTGAAACTGAAGAAAGCTCGTTATGGGCTGAAACAAGTACCGAGAGCATGATACAGCAAGATAGATGCTTACTTGATTGAAAATGGATTTGAGAAATGTGATGGAGAAGCCACACTCTACATAAAAGAAAATGATGGTAATATTCTTATTTTTGTTTTATATGTAGATGATTTAATATTTACTGGTAATGAAGTTTCTCTCATTGTTGATTTTAAAACAGTCATGAAGAGTGAATTTGAAATGACTGATTTGGGATTTTTGAGATATTTTCTGGGAATAAAAGTAGAGAAAAATGAAAATGGGATTTTTATTTCTTAAGAAAAATATGTTGAAGAAACGTTGAAAAGATTCAACATGTAAAACAACAAGGTAGCTGTAACTCCCGCTGTCATGGGGTTACAATTAAGCAAAGAAGACAGCAGCAAGGATTTTGATCCAAGTTTATATAAGAGCATAGTTGGTAGCCTTATGTATTTCATTCCAACTAGGCCGGATATTATGCATGATGTAATTTTAATTTCCAGATTCATGGAAACGTCAAAAGAGACTGATTGGCAGGCAGCCAAGAGGATTCTAAGGTATGTGAATGGAACGAAGGGGTATGGTATTTTACACTCCTCATCTGAAAATTTTAAATTGACTGGTTATACTGATAGTGATTGGGCTGGAAGTGTAGATGGCAAGAAGAGCACATCTGGATATGTGTTTCATTTGGGATCGCTTCCAAGAAGCAACTAATAGTTACTTTATCAACAACAGAGGCAGAATATGTGGCAGCAACAGCGACAACATGCCAAGTAGTATGGATGAGAAGGATGCTCAAAGATTTATGTCATGAACACGACAAAGGAACAATATTTTATTGTGATAACAGCTCAGAGATAGCTTTATCAAAAAAATTTGTCTTCCATAAGAGAGAAAAGCATATTGATGCAAAATTTCATTTTATACGAGAATTGGTTAATAATAGTGAGATTGTTTTGCATCACTACATGACAGAGGAATAGTTTACTGATATATTGACAAAGCCATTAACGCAGAAAAGTTTTGACTATTTCAGAAAATCCTTGGGTATGAAAGAAAATCCAGCAGTTGAAATTAAGGGGGAGTGTTGGAATATTAATTCCAAGTGCCCACGGAGAGAAGAAGGACGAGAGAATTTAAGTATGAAAGAACATCAAGACGGCGACTTAATATTGATGGTATTGAAGGAAAACAAAGGTGGTGGCAATCTTCAGATCTTATCTTCATGCAACCACGATCTTATCTACAGTAACCACCAACCTTTAATTCTCCACCAACCACATTGAATGCACAGCGAGCAAGCTCCATTCCGGGAGGTAGCAAGTATGGGCAACAAAGAGGAGCGATGACCCGCCGGAGTAGGTGACATCATCCTCCTCTTGAACAATGAGAGCAGTTCCAGGGGATAAGCAAAAGACCTTTGGCAAAGTATTACAACCCCACCGAATGTTTGTGAAATGTTTTGATTTAAGTTTTATTTGCCGCATAATGTTTTAATTTTTAACTTTGGGTTTATTTTTATTACCGCGGTACATTTGTTTTAAACTTTGGTTATATATTTTGAAATATATATATTATAAATATGAAATATTTATAATATATATATATATATACACATATTGTAATGTTATATATATATATATATGCTTGTGTTGTGTAGCAGCAGAGAAGTTATTTTTGTGTAAATCTAGAACTTTGTTCTGAAGACAAAATCTCATTTTGTAATAGATTTTTATGTTCAATAAAATAGAAAGTTTTAAAACATTTTTGTCCATATTTTAATTAAATCTCTGTGTTGTGGAAAAAAAAAATTATTTCCTCTGTGTTTGAAATTGTTCAGAAATTTCAACATTTATGAACCAAACCAATAATTACATCTTCAACTTCAACCTGAAAAAGTCATAATGTAATGTAAATTAATTTTACCAAAAACTAGCTGCTCTTTGACATTTTATGGAATTAATGAATTTTTAATACCAATCCAAGAACATTATTTTCAACTTAGATTTAATGGAATAAATGAATTTTAATACCGATCCATGAATTTATTATTAACTCCGTGGAGGATTTAGGGAAACAAACATAGCTTCACCTCTATCCAAGCAATTGTTGCATTCCACTGCATTTATGATTAAATTTTATCAGTGCTTATAAAAGTTATGCAAATTTATAGCACAACCCTTCTTTAATAACAATCAGATAATTAGAGCATTAATTGTAATCAGTACAATAATAATACTACCAATTTACAAAAACAATAATGTTGAATAGTGAAGAATGCATTCACTCATTATAATAATTATATCACAAATTTATATAAAAAAATTACCTCCTCTAGCTGTAGCATGAAGAGCTTTGTTCAGAACTTCAAAGGGAACATCTATACCCATTCTCTTGCAATACTCAATATCATCATTATTATTATTATTCGATCTCAAAGCTGCGCATGATAATCACAAATAGCGAAGCCGAGGATTTCTCTGAAAATTTCGAAGCTTTTAGCTCTGGCAACTGCATACAGCATGTCCCTCAGCCCAAACTCCCTGTCACCAAAAACCAGCTGGGGCTTTATCTTCAACAGTCTCTCGACAATTTTCATATCGCCTGCCGCAGCGGCAGTACAGAGAGCCCAAGGGCCATAGCCCAAATCCATGACAGAGTTCGAGTTTACATTCGATTCGTGAAGAATTAGCTCCCTGACGATCAGCTCACGCCCCTTGGCTGCATCCACGAAATGGCACTGGTCATCCCACAAATCTTCGAGGCGGCGGATTCGTGTGAGAGATGCGAGATCTTTAATCAGAGAGGCGTTCAGTTTCAGCAACTCTATGGTAGATTCCATGAATCCATTGGACGCGGCCCAATCCAACGGTGTTGCAAACCACCACTGGTGGCCGTTGCATTCTTCCCATTTCAGAGAAATGCTCGTTACAGCTCTGGTTTCCATAGAGTATTGTCGGTGCAACCAAAAGGGAAAACAACTCTGTCAATTTTCTTCATTGAATCCTTGGCCAGAATAGCAGCCGACGTGCCATTCACGTCGTCTCCATTACTGAGTTCGACCCAACTAGAAACCTCACCCTGCGACTCTAAGTAATTGGGCCTGCCACATTAATCCACCAATCCCCGACCATTGATATTTTCTGAGTTACGATGAGATCAAAGTCAACAAGAAGCTTAAATTCCTTCGATGTGTGAACCTGTGGATGCAGTCCTTCACCTAAAGAGGAAATGGTATTTGTTGGTAAACTGTTAAGAAATTTCTCATCGCGACTCCTTAAGTGACGATACCACGTGTCAGAACTAATTAGTGTGTTTTACTGCCATATGTTTTGCAACCGATTTGCTGGCATTAAGTGAATCAATCATATGGGGATTCTGTCAAAGTTGATAAGCACTTGTTATTATTAATTTTGTTAATGAAAATATGAGCACAGTTAATTATGGTCTAACTTTGAATTCCAGGGAAGTTATTTACAATTGTGAAATTTTATTATGATATGTTCTGGGATCGATAATTTATTAATTTTAAATTTAATGTTTGATTTTGGAAACGCAAATTGAGAAATTAAGTTTATAAATCAAGAAATGAGGGATATTTCTATTACTCATAAGCCATGCAAACATGGTGTATAATACAACAAGAAAAAGGGATATTTCTATCACTCATATATGGCGTATAAATTTTTTTGGTATATTTTATTGTTTTTTATTTAACCGATGATATTATAATATTATTTTTTTAATAATTTTTAAATTAATTATTTACCAATTAATTTATGCAATAATTTATGTTTTGCTTTTGGTGGATTTAGTTGTTACATCATCACATTATCACATTGCTCTTAATACTCAAATTTACATTATTTGAGATTTTCTCTTTTGTAGATTTTTGTGGTGGCTTGTTGAGAGTGTTACAACTTTTCATATTAATTTTTAAATTAAAATTTATATTATTTGAGATTTCTTTTGGGAAAATTTTTATGGTGGTTTGTTGAGAGTGCCACAAGTTCTTTTAAAGATAATGGAACTCTTATCTACAATATTACTAATGTTTCTCCTTGATCCATGATGGCATTATCCTAGTTTGTAAGGCAAATGGATGGTAGATGAATTGACTCTTGGATACATACCTTTTCCATGTATCTCAACTTGCAACAAACATGTCCAAGTAAAAGAAGTTGCAACATGCAATTACACATTTAAAATGCATAGCATTGGATGGGGAGTCCCCAATAAAAATTCTCCCAATCCCTTGTAGCATAATAAAAATTGGGAGTTCACTGTATTTACTTCACAATCTCCTTAAACACCTAATCCACTATGGTTTCCCCCTGCTAGAAATAAAATCTCTATGACCTTAGCCTTACCTTTTCATCCCCCATCCTTACCTCACTAATTTGAGTCACCTGACATTAATTTCAGTCACCTATTTCTCAAGATTCTAGGGATTTATAGTCTCAAATTCCCTAACAAATCAATGCTTACCTATCTCTAGCTGAGTCACCCCTTCCCAAAGGCTCACTGAAGTCTCTAATTCCCATACCCCTAATGAGCATTTGGTTAAATTCATGACTCACCATTATAGTTTATAATTTTAGTGTTATATTTGATATATTAATCTTAGTGCTTATAGTGTTGATGCTTGGGTTAAATATTAATTCCTTTGATTTAATATTAATCTCTTGCGCTTAATATCAATCCTTAGGTTGTTTATAATATTAATATCTTAGACATAATATTGATAATCCCTTGGATTTAAAATATTAATCCCTTGAGTTTATTTATCAGTTGGATTTATAATATTAAACCCAAAGGTTTAAAAGATAAATCCCTAGGGTTTGATATATATATATATATATAATTTTCAATTTACTCCACCTATATATATATATTGACCATTATAGTAATAAATGTATAATTATTATTTATCATAACATAATCTTGAGACATAAATACTTATAATTAACTAAATACTATTATTACGTTGTATGTTTAATATAGTTTGAAATCTAACTATTAATATATTAATATAATGTTATATAATAACATAATAGTATATTAATATAATATATTATATTAATATAATAATTATATATATATTAATATACCATTGTGATTGTAATTCCAAAAAAAACTTTTTCTTCAAATTTGACAATTTTCACAAGTAGAAATTATACAACAAGCATGTATATCATGGATTAAATCCAATCTAATAATGTACTAAAGTTAAATACTGAATCGCTTCTCCATATCAATTGCGTAATTAAAAAACACAATTGCCAATCACATAAAGCAAAGAAGAATCAATCAAACCATAACACAGATCATTTCCCAGGGAAAGCTTGTTGCTCAAAACCCCACTATCTTCTATTGTATATTCATCATGGATACATGAAACAATTACATACAACTCTTCTCACAAGAGCCCTCTTGTACTCAGCTAATTGCCTCACATTGATCCAAAAAAAATCGATCCAACACTTAGCCAATTCTCAGCCTGTCTTTAGCATGCCTTTCTCACGCAATTCATGAGGAATGAAATCCCTATTCCTTAGGAATTTCAACCTTTCTCAATTGCGCTGAGTATCATGGGCATCCTGTGGTGTTTTAACTACATCTGGACAGTCTACTAATATCATAACTGATAGTTAACTTCCCTTTAATCTGTGTCTCAACTGGATCTCCACTGGAACTGACATGCATGCAGCTATTAATAATAAATCATCAGTTGCATGACAGATCATTGATTGTGAATTAAATAATATTTAATTCACTTGATCTCTCACTAGTGCAACAAACAATTAAAACTAGTTCAACTAACTCTAACTCACCTAAAGGAGTTAATTGATTACTCATGCATTAAATTAATGCACCAACTACAATTCGAACTCCATAACTAATAGAATTACTCTGCATGCCTCACCAACTGTTGAGATTTCAACAAGATGATGAGCTTAGTGAAAAGAGTCACCTTCACTAAGTGGGCCCACGGGCTATTTTTGGCGCAAGTCTATTTTTAGACATGTCGATCATATTCTATGAGTTGCAAGATGTTATTTGTGGATGGTTGGTCAAGTTGGAAAAATAGATGGACTTCTATTTTTAGATATATTGGGTAGAATCTATTTTTAGATTGCTAGTCTAAAAATAGATATGTCGAATATTATTAGCTCTTAATAATATTTGGACTATAAACATTATCTTATTCTCTTGGAGCACTTCAGTTAAGTGCACAGATGTGGCACAGGAGCTGACAGAAGGAATTGCACTATTCCTGAGGGTTAAGTGGAGCTATTGCATGGAGACTTCAGTTAGAACTCATGTGATAGAGTTTGGTGGAGTTATTGAGGTAGTTGGTGGAGTTGTGTTCATTTTAACTCACTTAGACACAGTTGAGCTATTTGTATCTAGTCTAACTGATTGAAACACTAGTGAGAGTGGTGTGAATTAATTATTAATTAATTCACTAATTATTAACTCATTAATCAATTGAAGAATACATCAGTTAAATACAGTGCATGGACAGTTTCAGTGGAGAGGTAGGTGAAAGAGCAGGTTGACTATCAGTTGTGACTATAGTGTTGCATGATTTGCAACACCCAGCGATTGGAGATGCCAATGAGGATTGCGTGAGCAAGGCTGGACCAATTTGAGTTCATTTAGAGCCAATATTTAGTAGGGATTGCGCAGTAGAGGCAGGCTAGCAGGTGGCAAAGATCGGTGCATGGATTTGCTAGATTGGGCCTAATTAGTGTGTAGCGATTGTATTGTACTGAGAGCTTGATATGATCAGCTTTGTATGAGGATTGTTACATGATCTCTATGAAATATATTGTATACAGATAGTTGGGGTTTTTAGCTTCAGGCTTTCCCGTTAAAACACTGTGTTCATATGTGTGAATTTTTATGGTTTCAATGTGTGCATGCAATTGATTTAATTTCCGCAAGTAATGATCAATGGTGGAATAGATTATGTATTGTGCATGAAGTCAAATAGTGTATGATCAGGAGAATCTTAGACATATAACATATCAGTTATATAATTTCTACACCAACCACCCTCAACTAGAAATACATGAGCTAACTAAGTTTATCACATTCAGTTAACTATTACAAGTGATCATGAGATAAGATTACATTTTATTGTCCAATTTAATTAAAGGATAATTAAATTTGACACATATCCAATTTATTAAATAAATTGAATTTCACACTAATGTATCTCTAGGACCCATCACTACACAACCTGTGGTCCCAAACTAGTGTAGGTGCTATCATGTTGCTTCTGGATGCCAATTTCACTGTTTCTTGTTGCAAACTTCAACACTCCCTCTCAACAAGAAAGGAATGTCCTTGCATGCGACATGCAACACCTATCTAGTGTTTCTTGCACATGCAACACTTCTCTAGTGTTTCTCACACATGAAATTTTTGCATGCAGCACTTTCGAAACTCAATAACCTCCAAACAACTGAATCCGTATAATGCATCTGTCATCAGAGTCTTCTAGCTGCTGCTAGCTACTACACATGTCTATTGGACTCTGCGCTATTGCCATCTACATCCACGCACTCTGCACTGCTGCCAACTCTGATCTACACTACAATATCCGACACCTGTCACTCTGATTTCTATTCTCCTGAAATATGACTGCATCAATCTAACCAATCCTTCCCGCTACTGTTGTACTGTGGGATCCTCGTAGCCAGGTTTGATCCACGAGACACACCATCTCAATGAATCCTGCCCAAATTTCTTCTTGGGATTAATTCTGCACATCGTCCCACCTTACACCTAGAGGTATAACTGCATGTACTCCCTCTGACCTTCTTGTTCTTATTCTTTTGTGGACAGTTAGTAGCATAATGCCCATGCTCGTGACAATGAAAACACTTCACCCTAGACATGTCCTGCTTCTTGCCATCTTTGGACTCGGATTTGGAATGGAATTTCTTCCCCTTCCCTTTCTTCGCCTTCGCAGCCAAAGCACAATTTTCTTCATCTTCATTCTATTGTAGCCGCTACAACACCACCCAAAATTTTGGGGTATATTCAAAATTTCGGGTTACCCTTTGCTCGCTTAGCCATTAAGGTCTTTCACCCGACCTGTAGACGATGTCATCCCCGTGACCTATGCCCAACCCCTCACGAGCTTCCTCACCATCATGCTCAGACGTTGTTACTGCAATCACGCCATGTGTGGGAGGGATCATTCAACACATACTCGAATAGGAACTTTTCTGTGCATTGAGGATGTACATTAGTAGCCCTCTCACCATGGGTCATTAAGCATGTTGTTTGAGTACTTCTCTTCAGCTCATTGGTCTCATATAATTTATCTAGGGGCACCATTCTCAAAAAGTAACTGTGAACTAATTGATGTTATAATTTTTCATACAGGTCAATCCCACGGGTGACAAACTCATCAATGTTGTCACGACATCGAGGAAAATAAAACTAAGCTCAAAAACTAGGCCACGGTTGTGAAACAGGGGAGGAGGAGGATGGTGTGGTACATGTTTATCAGAGAAAGAACTTTTTATTTCACTGATGCAAAAAAAAAAAAAAAAGCGTTCTTCACTAATGTACATCGGATTCTTAGAATCACTCCATTTGGAAATGTCTGTACCGGATGCCATCTCGCATGAACCAGAATCATTTGCTGTGATTTATCAAATCTAAGCTTAAATAGGGACTAGACAAGGTATTTACAATTCCGCAATGGCAGATATCTCACCTTAAAGGAAGTTTTGAAGATCCAGACAATACCAGCTTAATGTCGATGCATACACAGAAAGGAACGCATTTTACCAATTCGACAAGTCTAACCTGAAGTATAGCCCGGGTGAACAAAGTGGGCTCAGAAGATTTCCCTAAAGAAAGACAATCTCATTCAAAGGCTTTTTCGTGTTGAGCAGCAGTGCGAAAGCACACATGTTGGTGTTGGCAAGACAATGGCACAGTTTCAAATATCAAACACACCTTTGGGAAACAATATTTACTAACCCTAAGCTACATGGTGGGCGCAAATATATGGACCAAGGTTATGGTTTTAAACATTAAACCGGGGTGCAAAAACAATATGGTTTCAAAACCATGTAAGATGGTGCAGCCGAACCATATGAAAAACATTACAAATGGGCTCGAATATTTCTATGGTAGAGTTTCGACCCATGGTAAAAAATTTGGAGCGGATATATATAGCAATCGAAATTTATGTCTAAACATGGAGCAGAACATGATAACAAGCCCATAGTGGAAATTTTATAATAACTATGGTGCAATCACAGTAAAAAGAAAAGTAGAGTTGTAAAATTACGACAAGTTGTAACCTATGTTTTAAACGGTGCAGAGTTATGGTTTCAAACCATATTGGATGAAGAGTAGTCACACAGGTTAACAAAAGAACACATCCATCACCCAATGAAATAGGAAGGCACTAGGCATCATAATTTTTTTTAATGATAATGTCGTTAATATCAAAAGACAAAAGTTTCTCACATGATAAACGGAGATGTCATATTAGAGCGCCACGTTGCAATGAGGTTTTATTTTATTGTGGACACCGTCACAATGAAGCAAAGAATTTTGTTAATGTTAAGCTCCAGCAAAGACATGATGTTCTCTCAACACAAAGTCCAAGGGGTCATTTGTTCACATTGTGACACTGATCAAGATGTTCATCAAGTGTGTATTAACCGCGGGATCTGCATGGGGAAGTACTTTTGTGAAACTTGCAAGTTTTGATGATGATATTTCAAAACAGCAATACCATCGTGATGGATGCAGTATATGTAGAACTGGAGGCAGGGATAATTTCTTCCACTGATTCAAATGTGGTTTTCGCTATTTGATTATGGTGAAGGATTTTCATCCTTGTGTAGAAGGAGTAATACACCACAACTGTCCCATTTGTTTTGAGTTTTTGTTCAAGTCCACAAGGGATATTAATGTACTACCTTGTGGGCACGCTATTCATATGGATTGTCTCAAAGAGATGCAATGACACCTACAACTCTTTTGTCTAGCGTGTTCTAAGTCAGTTTGTGATATGTCAAAGGTTTGGGAGAAACTTGATGAAGAGGTTGCTTTGACACCAATGCCAGAGTCCTACCAGAACAAGAAGTTTTGGATTTTATGCAATGATTGTAATGTAACTTCAGTAGCGTCATTTCACGTTGCCACACAAAATTTCCTAAACTGCAATTCGTATGACACCCTGCAGACCAAAGGATGTCACACCACAGACACTTGTCGACAATAGTGTGTTTCCTTTGTGATGTCTACCTAAAGGTTCTGATGAGCAATCATAAAATCTTATGCAGCCTTGAAAACGATCTTGCAATAAAGATTTATTTACAAGCAGCATGATTCGTTGACACTTTGGATTGTATGAAAGTGGTTGTGCTATCATCTTATAATTGTATTGCAGTGAACAAATACCAGTCCTGTCAGAGTAGCTCTGAGAAATGCGTTGCAGGTTCTTGCCATTCGCTCGACCTGCTGGGATAGCTTTCAATGGATTAGGCAAGAAGCAGAAATGAAAACGATGGGGAAGGCTCGTTTGCATAGCACGGCGCGTTCATCTCAATGCTGATGGAAAAAGGATGCGTGGACGAGATATATGTGTGCGTTATCAGAGATGCACTCCCCATCACGACGAAAAATCATAAATGCTGCAACGCACGAGTTAGACATAGCACTGGGGTTGGAGGGCGAGTACACGATGCAGATGGTCAAGTCTTTGAGTGCTGCTGGTCATTAGATCGCAAATCAACCTCTGATGCGTCCATTGCGACTCAGACAAAATTGCGACTATGCGACCATTAGGAGGTCGCATTTCTACCCCGGTCGTTGAGTCGCAAGTCTAGGGCGTTAATGTGAACTGCGACTTAGCAGGATCTGCGATTATGTGACCTCCGTGGTCGCCAAGTCGCAAGATCGGACAACAGCAAATCCAAGACCAAGCGTGACTCTCCAACCATGCGACTGCCATGCTGGGTTGCGCCCTCATGTAAAATCATTACTTACACAAGGATGGGTGTGTGCGAATCCATCAGGTGATTGCCTTAAATGGTGTAATAAATTGTTTTAGAAAGAACGTGGATATATTACACCAAGTACATCGCAAAACCGAGTAGCATGCCTCAACGTATGCATTACTTTTGGTAACTTCCAGAAAGAAATGTGAGGATATATTAGCATGCCCCTAACATAGGCATTACCTTTGGTAACTTCCAGAAAGCAATGTGAGGATATATTGATAAATAAAACATCATCGCATAAAATTATATATTTTTAACGGGAGTATAGGATCTTCGTAAATCAACTGATAGACATATCGATTACTTCCATATAATTTCGATGGATAGATATTCCTTTCAGTTGAGACTCTTAGAGAAGTAATCCATGGAATTCGAGTGGACGCTGAAAATATGATCTGCATGAGAAGCTTTCGAAGCTTGTCAATATTCCCCTCTATTGAGTATTGTATAGAAGGAGCACACAATGTTGCATATGAATAAAAGCACTTGTAAACTCCATTGTTGGATCTGATGTTGATTAATGTATGAACACTATGAGTATTACATGTTCATTTTCTAACATCTTTTGGTTAATGAAATTGTCTCTCTGTTTACATCATGATGCATTATAGTTTTCTAGAAGTGTGTTAATGGTGTTAAATCTATGCTTCTACTTTATTGAATGCTAATAACTTTGTTTCTTAACATTTAAATTATCGATGTGATCATTCAAAGAAGTGAAGGGTATTCTGCCATAAGGAATTATTTCTTTTGTGGGTAGAACAGATTTTACAAGCATGACCCAAATGAAGTGATGCTAACAGCATCTCCTTCGGCTCCATGATTTACAACTCGTCTTGCTACGCATAGTGTTGTTTGACCATTATAATTCATCATTCGTCATCTGAATAAGTGTGTGTCCTTAGGTTTGCAAAGTCCAATTGAGACCAAAGAAAAGGAGACTTAAGCAGTAGCCAGACCCACACCCCATATGGGATCCCTATTCCAAATGGTTTAGAGTCTAGTTGGGACTTTTTACCGGGGAGATCCCTTGTTGTTGGCCGGACATATTTTCTCGTCAACAGAATTGGCGCTATAAGGAGGGTCAGATGACAAGCTGAGCCCTTAGAGCTTGCAGTTAATCTCATATCTGTAATGGCTCATTCCCAAATCATTCTCCCGAGATGTTTGTTAGAGTTTTATGAGCCTCGATGCTTCATCCCCGATGAACTTTTGTATCACTTGTCCCAGCTAAAATTCGATGGTGAAAAAGGAGTGTCCATAACCAAACACCTTTTAGATTTATGTGACTTTGGTGAGTGCTACGAAATTGACAATGAAGGTTTGATTTGTTTTCTTTTCTCCCTCACTCTCGAAGGTCGCGCTATGCAATGGTGCCGCACATTGTCAGAAGCTTCCATCCATTCATTTGAACAACTCGCCAGTGAATTACAACAAGCTTTTCACAGGTACGATTTTCAAAATGTATTAATAAAGTTAAATGACAACAGAATGGAACCTCAGGAACCTCTAGATGAATTCTCTATCATATTTGTTCATTATTGTTTTGAGTTCCCTGAAAGGGATGTTGATTGGAAATTTTTAAGTGAACAGTTCAGGTATGTGATTCTCGTTTCCCTTGAACAATTTCAGTTAGCAACCCAGCCTGATCCTAGTGTTCCCTATGACGACCCACAAGTTTCCAGTTGTTCATACCTTGTCCCTAATGTTTCCTTATCCATCTCCCCGAGTCTAGACCACATTTAGGCCTCCAAGGAGAGTATTGCTATTTGTGATATTCCTGCTCCTCCTCCTGAATTTCCGGGTAGTGGAGTTGTGACCTTGAAAGTTCTGAGCAATGATAGACACGTGCAAGAGGATAAAGCCTATTGTACTACCTTTGAATCTTTCACACACCCTGTCGAATCAAAGTTTGAAAACCATATGGCCCAACATCCCTCCAGGTTCATGAAACCTACCTCGAACCCACTCGATGTTTCCCTGGACATAGTCCTAAATCTGATTCACATACTGATAATGAATCGACTCTTATCCTGGACGAATTTGATTCCCTTACAAGGCCTGCCAGATCATTGTTTTCTCTGGATGACACGGATGTGCGTGATGAAAAACCTTGTACGGTTAACACCCATGTGGCTCAATCTTTTCATTCATTATTCTCTGATTTATTTCATGAGTCCGCCACGCCAGTAATTTCTTCGAGACATTCAAAATTTTCTTGTACTGGTATTGGAAACAATCAAAAGCATGTGGGTGGTGTTTCACAGTCACGTTACAAAGTGGATGAATCTCTTAGATCTGATATTTTTCATCTGAAATCTTTAAACAACCAAAGCGAAGATATCCTGTTTTGGCAACCTCAAGATGTCCCCTTTATTGATCCATCCCAATTGGTAACTCTCGAGGAGCCTAACATGCCAGGTACCCAACTTGATCAAATCGATGGTTCCAACGATCACTGCTTATCTGAAAACATATTCACTCATACCGCTGAGGACTGTCACTCGTATCTCTTTGCCGACCATATGGGGACACCAGAATTCGATAATCCTCTTTACAAATATTCGAGTACCCATGAGGGAATCGATGCACTTCCTCTTCTGCCGGCTGTTACCCCTATTTCTTCTGATCCTGACGAGATCTCTCAAACAAATCCAACTAGGGTTTCTCGGATTAGGGTTTCTGAAATGACGGTTCCCAAGTACCATGCTCCTCCCATCATAACCACATCGGATATCATTTCATCTGGGTGGATTTTTCGTTCTAGTGAGGTTTCCCTGAGCACATATTCCTGTCCCCCAACAGCTGGTGTGCAACAATCAATATACCCCAATTTATTCACTGGTAAGAAAACATCGGCCATTGTCTCTAATCTTTTCAGTTGTTGCCGAGCCAGTACCAGTTGCAATCAGGCACTAACATGTGATTTTTGGCAAATCCCTCGACTGCCTGAAAACCTTACGGTAAATTCACCCCATCCTGGCAAAGCTAAATAATCTGATACATGGGATTACCAATATGTCAGTGCGCAAACTTTTGGCCAAATTGATACAAAGCCCACTGACATTGTTCAAATCACCACATTTCATGATCACAACAATTTTCCTGTTGATCTCGCCAAGCAATCAAAGTTGGGAAGCCCCCCGCTCGAAGATCTAGAGTTTGTTCAAGACGGTGAGGAATGTCAGCCTCCACTAAGCGTGTATTCGGATCCTCATACCCCTGACAAAACCCAGGAGCAACTCCGAACTAGGGTTTTCAAAATGGAAGTTTCTCCACTCGGATGTGAAAGAATCTATAACTCTCCTGGCACATGCTTATTGTTTCCATTCTGTAAAACTGATCATTCTCAACACCATGATGAGGTTTATGTTTGGTTCGATGGATCTTATCCGATGAATATACTTGCAAATAGGCAGTGGCTTACCCCCCTCCCGTCGGATCTAGGGTTGTGCATGAATGGATTTGTGTCATTCATAAAAAATGTTAAGTTTCAAGAACATATTGTTGTGTATCAGGATAAGAGTGGAATTTAGCTTGCATAATCCATTCTGGCATGTTATCTAGTAATTATCCATGATCTTCTTGCCGTTGCACATACTCTTCAGGTAATTTTTATTGTCGACGCACTTTTTTGGATGCTAGCTCTAATCCCGAGCATTGTTGTTGTTGCAGGATGGGAACTAATGCGGTGGCTGCACTGGAAAGCTGATTTCACATAACCTGACCGCATCATTGGTTAAACTAGGGCTTTAGGTGTAGGCTAGCTAGGACTTGTTAATAATAAAAAAAATTAGTTCCAAGTTTAATTAGGTTTACTTGCGAAATTTTTTACTTTATGATTTAAAAGTGTGTCTGCTATTTTTCTTCTGATTAGTATCTTAGGCATTATCATCTTACAATTGTTTTGCACTCATTTCTTTTTAGTTTGCTTGTTGTTGCATAAATAATCACTGCTTGTATTATCCCCCTTTTTCCACCTACAACTGGTTGATCGTTCCCGCACATGGCGTTGCATTTCATCTTGAGCCTCGTTTATTACACTACGTCGTACGCTTTGTTCCTCACATCATTTCCATAGGTTTTTGATATATCTTTGAAAATTTTCGACATATCACCTATCACTGCATGAGCCCTCATTGAAACCCTACCACCTTGCGGACTTGTTTTGCCCCGATTGCTGAAACAGTAACCCCATTGTTTGCATGAGGTTGCGGTGGCTATCTCAAGAGGCAAATTTCTCTCAGGACAGGTCATCGAAGTCGCATTCTCAACAAGATGCCTATGAGTCTAAACTTATTATCCGAGGATATACGAGCTTGTTTTTTGTGGGAGACCTAATGAGTTTGAATGGCCCAATACTTGTAAGCTTAAGCCTTGTGCCCAGCATAGTCTTGGACATCTTAATGATCTGTTTTGCATGCTTCGCCTATTATGGTAGATGGGATTTGAAGGTTTGGCACAAGGGAAAACCCAAGTCAGAATATCTTTCAGTTTCTGTAAAAAAAGAAACAACCTTTCTTGCTCGTAAAATAAGACGAGATCCCTCATCCGCCCATGAAAAATAACTGCCACGAGCACATGAAAATAAGTGTTACAAGCACATGAAACAAATAAATGTAAAGGATCGAGAAAGGCTTCCTGCGCAGAGAGGTAATGTAACGACTCCGTCGGGGTACTGACCAGGCTCGCTGGCAGCGGAGCAATGCTTGTGATTTCTTGAAGTGACTCCGCTGAGGTACTGTCCATGCCTGTTGGCAACGGAGCAACACCGGAAACTTACTTTAAAAAATCATGAAAATAATAAACCCGCTGCCCTGCTCTTCACATCATCAATGAGCTACTGACATCCGTGAGCTTCCGCTTTGATGTGTTCTGATTAACGAGACCTAGCTGAGGCACAAGGACTGGGCATATCTGTAAATGCCAAAGTAATATAAAAGGTACATGCAGAACTTGTTTGATATCCCCTTGAATCACCATCTGGACTCAGACTATTGTTGTGGTGTTGGAAAAGATGTTGGATTCTACCAGTGGTTCGCCATTTGTTGTAGCGCTACAACACCACCCAAAATTTTGGGGTATATTCAAAATTTCAGGTTACCCTCTGCTCGCTTAGCCATTAAGGTCTTTCACCTGACTTGTAGACGGTGGCATCCCTGTGACCTATCCCCAACCCCTCATTTGCTTCCTCACCATCATGCTCAGACGCTATTGCTGCAATCACGCCATGTGTGGGAGGGATCATTCAGCACATGCTCGAATAGGAAATTTTCTGTGCATTGAGGATGTACATTAGCAACCCTCTCGCCATGGGTCATTAAGAATGTTGTTTGAGTACTTCTCTTCAGCTCGTTGGTCTCATATAATTTATCTAGGGGCACCATTCTCAAAAAGTAACTGTGAACTAATTGATGTTATAATGTTTCATACAGGTCAATCCCACGAGTGACAAACTCATCAATGTTGTCACGACATTTAGGGAAATAAAATTAAGCTCAACAACTAGGCCACGGTTGCGAAACAGGGGAGGAGGAGGATGGTGTGGTACATGTTTATCAGAGAAAGAACTTTTAATGTCACTGATGTAAAAAAAAAAAAAATCTTCACTAATGTACATCAGATTCTTAGAATCACTCCATTTGGAAATGTCCGTACCGAATGCCGTCTCGCATGAACCAGAAGCATTTGCTATGATTTATCAAATCTAAGCTTAAATAGGGACTAGATGAGGTATTTACATTCCGCGATGGCAGATATCCCACCTTAAAGGAAGCTTTGAAGATCCTGACAATAAAAACTTAATGTCGATGCATACATAGAAAGGAACACATTTCACCAATTCGACAAGTCTAACCTGAAGTATAGCCTAGGTGAACAAAGTGGGCTCAGAAGATTTCCCTAAAGAAAGACAATCTCATTAAAAGGTAATTCCGTGTTGAGCAGCGGTGTGAAAACACACATGTTGGTGTTGGCAAGACAATGGCACAGTTTCAAATATCAAACACACCTTTGGGAAACAATATTTACTAACCCTAAGCTACATGGTGGGCGCAAATATATGGACCAAGTTTATGGTTTTAAACATTAAACCGGGGTGGGAAAACAGTATGGTTTCAAAACCATGTAAGATGGTGGAGCCGAACCATATGTAAAACGTTACAAATGGGCTCTAATATTTCTATGGCGGAGTTTCGACCCATGGTAAAACATTTGGAGCGTATATATATAGCGATCGAAATTTATGTCTAAACATGGAGCAGAACATGATAACAAGCCCATAGTGGAAATGTTATAATAACTATGGTGCAATTACAGTCAAAAGAAAAGCAGAGCTATAAAATTACGACAAGCTATAACCTATGTTTTAAACAGTGCAGAGTTATGGTTTCAAACCATATTGGATGAAGAGTAGTCACATAGGTTAACAAAAGAACACATCCATCACCCAATGAAATAGGAAGGCACTGGGCATCAAAAAAAATTTTTATGATAATGCCGTTAATATCAAAAGACAAAAGTTTCTCACATGATAAATGAAGATGATGTATTAGAGCACCATGTTGCAATGAGGTTTTATTTTATTGTAGACACCGTCACAATGAAGCAAAGAATTTTGTTAATGTTAAGCTCCAGCAGAGACATGATGTTCTCTTGACACAAAGTCCAAGGGGTCGTTTGTTCACTTTTTGACACTGAATAAGATTTTCATGAAGTGTGTATTAACCGCAGGATCTGCATGGGGAAGTACTTTTGTGAAACTTGCAATTTTTGATGATGATATTTCAAAATAGCAATACCATCGTGATGGATGCAGTATATGTAGAACTGGGGGCAGGGATAATTTCTTCCACTGATTCAAATGTGGTTGTCACTATTTGATTATGGTGAAGGATTTTCATCCTTGTGTAGAAGGAGTAATACACCACAACTGTCTTGTTTGTTTTGAGATTTTCTTCAAGTCCACGAGGGATATTAATGTACTACCTTGTGGGTGCGCTATTCATATGGATTGTCTCAAAGAGATGCAACGACACCTACAGCTCTTTTTTCCAGCGTGTTCTAAGTCAGTTTGTGATATGTCAAAGGTTTGGGAGAAACTTGACGAAGAGGTTGCTTTGACACCAATGCCAGAGTCCTACCAGAACAAGAAGTTCTGGATTTTATGAAATGATTGTAATGTAACTTCAGTAGCGTCATTTCACGTTGCCGCACAAAATTTCCTAAATTGCAATTCGTATGACACCCGGCAGACCAAAGGACGTCACACCACAGACACTTGTCGACAATAGTGCGTTACCTTTGTGATGTCTACCTAAAGGTTCTGATAAGCAATCGTAAAAGCTTCTGCAGCCTTGAAAACGATCTTGCAATAAAGATTTATTTTACAAGCAGCATGATTCATTGGCCCTCTGGATTGTATGAAAGTGGTTGTACTATCATCTTATAATTGTATTGCAGTGAAAAAATACCAGTCTTGTCGAAGTAGCTCTGAAAAATGCGTTGCAGGTTCTTGCCAATCGCCCGACCTGCTGGGATAGCTTTAAATGGATTAAGCAAGAAGCATAAATGAAAATGATGGGGAAGGCTCATTTGCACAGCATGGCGCTTTCATCTCAATGCTGATGGCAAAAGGATGCGTGGACGAGATATATGTGTGCGTTATTAGAGATTCACTCCCCATCACGATGAAAAAGCATAAATGTTGCAACGCACGAGGTAGAAACAGCACCGGGGTCGGAGGGCGAGTGCACAATGAAGATGGTCAAGTCTTTGAGTGCTGCCAGTCATCAAATTGCAAATCAACCTCCGATGCATCCGTTGCGACTCAGAAAAAATTGCGACTATGCAACCATTAGGAGGTCACATTTCTGCCCCGATCGCTGAGTCGCAAGTCTAGGTCGTTAACGTGAAATGCGACTTAGCAGGATCTGCGACCATGCGACCTCTGTGGTCGCCAATTCGCAAGGTCGGACACTAGCAAATCCAAGACCAGGCGTGACTCTCCGACCATGCGACCTCCATGTTGGGTTGCACCCTCATGTAAAATCATTACTTACGCAAGGATGGGTGTGTGCGAAGCCATCAGGTGATTGCCTTAAAAGGTGTAATAAATTTTCTTAGAAAGAACGTGGATACATTACACCAAGTACATTGCAAAACCGAGTAGCATGCCTCAATGTATGCGTTACTTTTGGTAACTTCCAGAAATCAATGTGATGATATATTAGCATGCCCCTAACGTAGGCGTTACCTTTGGTAACTTCCAGAAAGCAATGTGAGGATATATTGATAAATCAAACATCATCGCATAAAATTATATAATTTTAACGGGAGTATAGTATCTTCGTAAATCAACTGATAGACATATTGATTACTTCCATATACTTCCGATGGATAGAGATTCCTTTCAGCTGAGACTCTTAGAGAAGCAATCCATGGAATTCGAGTGGACATTGAAAATATGATCTATATGAGAAGCTTTCGAAGCTTGTCAATATTCCCCGCTCTGCTTAGTTAAAAAAACATGCTTGGAATTAAATTCTGTAGTTTTTCTTGTTGTTACGGCATATACTTGGCATCACTACTTGTTTTAAAAGTGTAAATTATGTAGTAGAAGTTGAACCGTATTGATGATTTCAGGGCAGTGATAGCCATCCACTATTGAAGATAGTAAATCTCAGAAGCTTTATTGCTTAATATGATTCGATTGCAAGGGATTCGAACCCGTCGATTTTTATTTCAAAGATGATAGGTGGGCAGCAAAGTGTTTTTTTGAAAAGGATAGGCCATTGAAGGCAGTGCGCATGTGTTCTCATCGCCGCTAAAGGAACCAGGTAAAGGAATGGCTATTCCTGGTAACAAGAAGAATTTACCGATTGGTCAAACTTGACACAGGCCACAAACTTTTATGAATTCCCTAGGAGGAATCTTCACGAGGAGCGAGTTTGGTATAAACGTACACAAGTTTCTCATTCATCTTTATGCAAGATAGGACTATGCAGGGATCAACTGATTTTAGCTGTGATAAAATTTTGCATTTCTTATGTTGTTTCTCTAACATATATATATATATATGGTAGATTCAAATTCGTTTGCTTGCAGGTAACATGAGGAAAAAACTATGTTGATTTACTTTGTTTTCTTGCAAGTTACATAAGGAAATAGTAATGTCCGCCCAAATGAAGAGAGTTGCTAGCCCTCTCCAGAGGATGCATAGCTGGGTTTCAAACCAACAACAAAACCTGCATTATGCGGATGCTCAGTATCTCGCTCAAAGCAAAAATGCCACTCTCCCACTTATCAACTCATGCAAATTCTCTTAGCATGGCAAGGGCATCACCGGCAGATAGGAGCCACTGTTTCACATAGAAAGATCTAAGTCTGTTCTCCGGAGAACAACAATCTAATATATCAAGAAGAGAAATGTAGAAGGCATAAAAAACCCGAGGCCATAGGTTGTGAACTTC
Organism: Pinus albicaulis; assembly: GCA_034641835.2. Lineage (NCBI taxonomy): Eukaryota > Viridiplantae > Streptophyta > Pinopsida > Pinales > Pinaceae > Pinus > Pinus albicaulis. The sequence continues at coordinate 2,318 of JAXQQM020061173.1, read as the reverse complement.
CGCAAGTCACAGATCTGCTTGAGGTCACAAATCGCAGATTTGCTTCAGGTCGCAGGTCGCAGATTTCCTCAGGTCGTTGGGTCGCATAGTCGCACTCCCTATTAAAAGCCCGATGGCGCGACCCAGCGACCAAGTCGCAGGTCGCAGATTTCCTCAGGTCGCAGAGCGCTGATTACTGGGGGTCGCAAGTCGCAAAACCAGTCATGTCGCAAGTCACAACAGAGGCTCAGGTCGCAAGTCGCAGAACAAACTGGGTCGCAAGGCAACCCAACAGTAGGGAAAGCGAAAAGTCATGGAGCCCAAAGAGCAAGCTTTGCTCTATAAATACTTCCTCCAGGAACTTGTAAAGGGACTTTTCTTTGGGGACTGAAAAGGATATTGAGTATTGTATAGAAGGACCACACAATTTTGCTTATGAATGCAAGCACTTGTAAACTCCATTGTTGGATCTAATGCTGATTAATGCATGAACACTATGAGTATTACATGTTCATTTTCTAACATCTTTTCGTTAATGAAACTGTCTCTCTATTTACATCATGATGCATTATAGTTTTCTAGAAGTGTGTTAATGGTGTTAAATCTATTCTTCTGCTTTAATGAATGCTAATAACTTTGTTTTTTAACATTTACATTATTGTCGTGATCATTCAAGGAAGTGAAGGGTATTCTGCCATAAGGAATTATTTCTTTTGTGGTCAGAACAGCTTTTACAGGCATGACCCTAATGACATGCTGTTAACAGCATCTCCTTCGGCTCCATACTTTACAACTCGTCTTGCTACGCATACTGTTGTTTGACCATTATAATTCATCAGTCATGTGTTTTGTGTTATCTGAATAAGCGTGTGTCCTTAGGTTTGCAAAGTCCGATTGAGACCAAAGAAAAGGAGACTTAAGCGGTAGCCGGACCCACACCCCGGACAGGATCCCTATTCCAAATGGTTTAGAGTCTAGTTGGGACTTTTTACTGGGGAGATCCCTTGCCGTTGGCTAGATAGATTTTCCCGTCAACACATTCTTAGATGAAGATCCATCTCTGGTGTTCCGTCTGAACTCCTCTTGCACCCAATCCGACCACAATCATTCCCAATCTGGAAATTTTTCCCTTCCATCGACAAAGTCTTGATAACTGTGCCAATGTAATATTCCTTTTTGGGGAATATTTGTAAAACACAGTAAACTCTAACCAGAGATGGACTGGGAGGGCATTTACTAGATATTTCACCTCTGAAAAGAGGATGAGATCTGGAAGCTATCTGGCCCTTTCCAGGCTCTGTCTAAGAGTGTGGGAAAACACGGCAAGTGGTATAGAAATCTAGATGCAAAAGGGAAGAAATAACAGATTTGTAGTCATACCATAGCGTATATATAAATCATGCACAGATACTCAAGAAATAAGAGAACACTGAGCCATTTTATTAATCTGATAAATACAGAGGAGTACAATCGGTGATCAAGTGACAGCATCTAAATCTTGCACAAGGCAAGTTAAGATCTGTTCTCATGGAATGACCACGTTTCAGATCTGCGTCCAGTTGTTGAAAAGGTTGTGCCGTAGTCCAGCAATATCTTCCTGTGGATCTGTGTTTCCCACCCAATGATCTGGCCGCCTTTATCTGTGATTTATGCTCTCCCGCTGATTCTGAAATCCTTAATAGATAAAGATCCTCCACGAATCCCCACTGGAGATTTTCCCCAATACGAAATGTGTCCTCCACATAGGACTGCGCAGTCAATTAATGCGTTGCTCCTCCATAGACGTCGCGCCATCAAGAGATGTGTTGCTCCTCCTATCAATACAGCGGATCGGTCTTCCTCTAAAGATACTAATGAAACTACCTCACCCGAGCAGGCACTCGAAGTCCCCTGGGACTGAGGGCGAGATCTTCGAACGAAGACACTCAATGCGCTAAACAGCGCTGCAGACAGGCTAAACAACCAGCGTGCTCCAAGTCGCAATGACCAGATTCAAATGCATAAATTATCCATGATCCCCGAATGATGAAATTGTCTTCCGTATATAGCATTGGCCGCTCTCGAATCCTATGGCCGCCTCAATCCACGATACCACGGTAATATCCTCATGGTAATACCCTCTCGTTGCGTGCCCAACTCGGCCCTCCTAAATTACCGTGCGCGTCTTATTTTTAGAGTGAGTCAAGGTCCCTTTTATTCACGTTTATTCATAAGATGACTACATTTATTCCTAAGCTAAACAAAATTGAAAAAAAATTAATATTTCCAATTAGCTATTGCTAATTGGGAATATTACAGCCAACTCTTGGGAAGTCCTAAGAGAGCTAAACACACCAAAT